>APFE031495684.1:5740-26932 GCA_000404065.3 Pinus taeda
AAAGATGTTTTACCAAATTCACATTTTGATAATTTAACATAGAGATTTTCCCTTTTCAAAACATCTAGAGTCTGCTTCACATGCTTCAAATGTTTTTCCCATGTTCTACTGAATACAAGAATGTCATCTAGATATACAATTACAAAATCATCAATAAAAGGCCTGAGTACATCATTCATTACTCTCATGAAAGTGAAAGGAGCATTAGTTAAGCCAAAATGCATAACTAGCCATTCATACAGCCCTTGCTTTGTTTTGAAAGCAGTCTTCCATGCATCTTTCTCTGCTACTCTGACCTGATGGTAACCACTACATAGGTCCAACTTGGAAAAGTAAACAACTTCCTTCAATTGATCCAATAGATCATCAATGCGAGGAAGGGGATACCGATTATTGATCGTTTATTTATTCAGTGCTCGGTAATCAATGCACATCTTCCACGAAGCATCCTCCTTTCTCACCAACACTATTGGAGATCCGCATGGTGATTTTCTTGGTCTTATGAACCCTTTCTCAAGCAGCTCCTATACATGCTTCTTGATTTCTGCATTCTCTAAAGCGGATAACCTGTACATTCCGATGTTAGGCAATGGAGCATCTTGCTGCAAATTAATATCATGTACAATTTCACTTTTGGGTGGGAGACCTTTAGGTTCTTGAAATAATATATCATATTCTGAAACAACTTTTTCTAA
The DNA here is from genome assembly GCA_000404065.3 of Pinus taeda. Classification (NCBI taxonomy): domain Eukaryota; kingdom Viridiplantae; phylum Streptophyta; class Pinopsida; order Pinales; family Pinaceae; genus Pinus; species Pinus taeda. The sequence continues at coordinate 6,436 of APFE031495684.1, forward strand.
AACAACTTGTTGTTTAGCATCACAGCCTTCAAATACATTGGTTTTATCAGGTTTATTTTCCTTTACAACCATCAGTAAAAAGTGCTTGCATGAATTTACAAATCAGTAAAAAGTGCTTGCATGAATTTACAATCCTTTTCATCTACCTTGAGTTTATGAGAGTATAATTATTTTTGAGTTTGTGAGCTCTTACAATATATTCTACTCCATCTTTAACAAGTTGATACTTATTTTCAGCTCTATAGAAGATGGATTTTCTATCATACAAGTAAGGACTTCCTAAAACAATTCCACATATATCCAAGGGAATTACGTCCAACTCAACCTCATCTACAAATGTAGAACCAATGGCAAACCTAAGTTTACATTGTCTAGTCACTTGTAGTTTTGCTTTATGAGATAACCAACCTAATGGATATGGCTTCTTGTGAGGTGTGGTTAGTAATTCCAGCTTCTTTACAATTGCTTCAGAAATTAAGTTTACTTGTGAGCCACTATCAAATAAAGTATTAATATTTTGATGCTTGGAAATAACTCTAATATGAAAAAGCTCATGTCTTCTTCTCTCATCTTCTTCACTATCAATAGTTTGGGTAGAATTACAAGTAGATGCTTCAGAATTTTTACCTTGTATACATGTGGCTGTGATGGTTGTTTCGTCACCTGAGTTTGACCCCAAATCTCTCTGAACAACAGCAACAACCTTCTTCTTCTTGTCATCGAACTTCTTGGGTTTCAGCTCTGGATGCAAAGACCAACAATGTTCATCATCATGTCCATCCTTCTTGCAGTGAGTGCATGAAAGTTTGGCCTTTTGTACAGGATTTGCCTTCCTCTCATTCCATTTCTGCTTCCTCTTTTCCTTGTTCTTACTTGTAGTGGGTTTTGATGATCCCCAAATTTCTGGGTTCACATCCTTGCCTCTAGCCTCTAGATGGGTAGCTTGAATAGACACCTCATCTATGCTAGTAGGGTTAAACATGAGAATGGTGTGCCTCAAATAACTATGTAGACCACCTATATACTTCAACAAAGTTTCAGGTGAGTCTAAAGAAATGCCTAGAATCAAAGCTCTTTTTCTAAATTCTTGAGTGTAGCTTTGTACACTTTTCCCTCTTAATTGGCAAAGAGTTTGCCAACTCATCATAGCTTGCTGCATATAAGCTAGTGGATAGAATTTTTTTTAATTGCAGAAACAAATTCACTCAAGACAGAAAGAATTTTACCATGCTTCTTCAAGTCATCTTGTGTCCTCCCTTTCCACCATACCAAGGCAGTTCCTCCAAGGCGTAGGCTGGCCAACTGAATTTTACTCCTGTCTAAGTCAATATTTTGCACCCTGCAATACACATCAATCTGCCTAATCCAGTTATCTAACTTCTCTGCATTTAACTCTCCATCATATATTGGCAAATCAAACTTAACATCTAATTTAATCAAAGATGTTTTCTTCTTTGTATTTTCAGGGCTATCGGGAGGTGTGGATAGAGGAGCCTTTTTTCCTTTTCCTTTGCCTTCAAAATGGCCATCTATAAGAAATTCTTCTATTCCTTTGTCTTGTTTGGAAGTTGAAGAATTTTCACTTCAATCTTTCTTAAATTCTCTATACATTTCTTCTACCATGGTTCTCATGGTCATGAAACTGTCCATGAACTGAGAGTCTGATTCCATGGGAATTTCTTCTGTCATTTTCCTCTTAGGATAGACTCTACCAATTTCTGAGTTAGTTTCAACCAGTTCTCCTTCTCCTAATTTAAGCTTTGACCTAATTAGCATTCACAAACAGTCCAGCACAAGCTTGTTTAACCTTAGCAACCTAAAGCTTTGATACCACTTGATCTGATAATGAGATCTAAGACAATAATAAGGTATTACCGACTTATGTGCCTGGATTAGTCTATGTCATTTTATGAAATGGATCCATAAGATTGTGAAATGCACAGATAATGAAGCAGTAAACAAAACATAATAGACAACACATAACACATAAAGTTCAATGAAGAGTTCACCCAATACTCCTAGGCTACATCTCCTGGTCCAGCATTCAGTGGTGGCCTCTCTATTATGTCTTCAAGCAAAGTTCTTTTTACAAAAGTGAGCTCTATTTGAGCCTCACACACAACATAATACAATAACAAGAGCTTACTTGAACCTCTCAAGTTCTCTATGAGTACATAGACTCCCTTAATGCTCTTTGTCTCTGTGCTAACTCTATCTCGAAATTTGCCTGCAATACTGCTTCTCTATTGCGCTCTCTGTCTGTGGCTTTAAAGCCAACGCTGCTTGTTCATTTCGGTTCATGTCTCTCGGTCTTCTCGGCCTCTGCACGCTTTGAAACCCTCTTCCAGCATTATACCATCATTTCTTAACGCATGGAGAGGAGGTGGCCACCCATTTTGAAACGTAAGAGTGCCGCATTCCTCTACAACTCCTAAAATGATCACGCTCCGTTTTCAGAGTGAAAATGTATTTTCATAGAGAAAGTCCGCCAAAACTCAATATCTCGAACTTTAAAAGTCCTTAACTATGATTCATTCCTCTATCGGGTCCGCCCACAAGTCACTATCGCATATCGGAAGGCTTCGTCCCTTTGTGTTTTAGAAATACAATGAAAATCACGAAAATACATTAAAAATGGTTTTGTTACAGGACTTCAAATTATATCAAATTTCCTTTATAATGCTAGCAGGTCCAGCCCTCGCATGGTGTATTGATATCCGCCCCTCTGCATAGTTCCGATGCGATGCGGCGATGCGATATATTGCAATCGCTCATTGCAATAACCATTTCGCCGTTGTAAGCACTTTTGCAATCCCCCAATAGCGATCCGTCGATGTAATATGGGTTATCGATCTGCGCGCTTGATCGATGGTCCAAATTAACTCCGCCAATCGCTGTCGCATGCCTTATGTGGATCCCGCTGATTCAGCCAAATGTCACTGCCGATTGTGATTCGCCAATCGGATCTGGACCGTTGATTGGCCAGATCCGACAACTGTGATTCAATGTTGCCTTAAAACCGCCGATACTTTGTTTTCTCTATTTTCACGAGTTTTGGGCCTCTCAATAGTGTTTCTCTGCCCTGCTAAGGGTGTTTCCTCTGTGATAACTTTGATCTTTTTACAAGATTTTGATCTTTGGCACGACTTTTAAAGGATTTATGAAGACTTATAGGGCATTCTCGGATCCATTTGGATCAAGAAATCACCATGTACACTGAAATCAATCCATCTCTATCTCTCTATCTCACCCCCAAAAATACACACTCTCTCCATCTCTCCCTTGTCACTCCCTCCCTCTCTCTCCACTTTTCTTTCTCTATGTCTTTTCTCTCTATCTCACCCCCAAAAATACATTCTCTCCATCTCTCCCTTGTCACTCCCTCCATCTCTCTCCACTTTTCTTTCTCTATGTCTTTTTTCTTCCCTCCATTTCTCCCCTTCCAACTCCATCCCTTTATCCCACCCTCTCCTCCTTTCTCTTGCCCTTCCTCTTTGTCCATTTGTCTCCCACCTCCCTATCTTCCCCCCCATCTCTCTCTCTCTCTCTCTCTCTCTCTCTCTCTACCCTCCAATCCTATCACTTTGTCCCTCCCTCTCTCCTTCTTTCTATCCCCCCCTCCATATTTGTGTCTCCCTCTCTCTCTCGTAGCCTTATCTCCCTCTCTGATTCCTCTCCTCTCTCTCTTCATTCCTCATCTCCCTTCTAATTTAGTTTATCTCCTCCAGTGTAAGAAATCAAATAGGATTAGAAATCACCATCTACACCAGAATCAATGCATCTAATTTAAGAAATCTTCTTCCCTCCCCCCCATCTATATCTATATTTCCCTCCATCGTTCCTTCTTTGTCTCTCTATCTCACCCCTCCCAAACGCACATGCTCTCTCTCTCTCCCTCCATATCTATCTATATCTCCCTCTCTTTATCTCTCTCTTCATCCCTCTCTTCACCTTTTATCTGTATCTCTATCTCCCTCTGTCTCTCTTTTGTATTTCTATATCATCCCCAAAACATACACAATATTTCTCCATATATATCTATCTCTCCCTCCCTCTTCCTCTCCTTATCTCTCGCTCTTCCCCTTCTCTCCCTCTCTTGACCTTTCTATCTCTCTTCCCTCCTGATATCCTCTCTCTGTCTCTCTCCATCTCCCTTATCACTCCCCACCTCTCTCTCTACCTTTCTCTCGTTGTGTCTTTCTTCTTACCTCTTGCTCTCTCCCTTGCTCTCTCCTTTTTTTCTCTCACGTCCTCACTCTTTTCCTTCCTCTCTCTCCCTTTCTCTCCCACCTCCCTCTGTCTCTCTCCCTCATCTCTCTCTCTCTCTCTCTCTCTCTCACTCACTCACTCATTATCTCCCTCCCTCTATCCTCTCTCCTTCTCCCACCCCCTTCTCTTCATCTATCCTTTTTTGTCTCTCTATCTCACCCCTAAACATACACACTCTCTCTACATCTCTCTCTTGTCACTCCCTCTCTCTCTCTCCACTTTTCTCTCTCTTTGTCTTTTTTCTTCCTTCCTTCTCTCTCCTTCCAACTCCATCTCTCTATCCCTCCCTCTCTCCTCCTCTCTCTTGTCCTTTCTCTCTCTCCCTTTCTCTCAATCCCTCTATCTCTCCATCTATATCACTCTATGTCTTTGTACTTCCCTCCCATATATATCCAGAGTAAATATATATCATGATATTATTATAATATAATATAATTTAATATTACATTAAATTTAATATTGTATTAATTAAAAGTTATTAAGTTTCAATAATATTTATATTAATAATAGAATATTAATATTAGTATTAATAATAATATTATATGATATTAATCTTCAATATTAGATTTAATGATTTTTTTACATGACATGATAACAAAATTTATAATAAAACTACATCAAATGAATATTTTAATATTACCAAATATTTATGTTTATAGAGATTTTAATATATCCATAGGATATAGTTTTCCTTTTAAAGATTTATTTTACAAATAATTAATGAAAAGAAATATTAAAAGATTTTGGATTCTTTGTGTTGAATAACTTTTTTACTTTGATTTAAGAAACGGTAGTGACTTTAGTAAACAATAAACATGTTTACAATTTTACCTAATTTGGAATTTTAATGTGGTAAATGTTTTTGTTGAAGGTAAATTTATGATCCATTCAAATTCAATGTATATGATAATGAATGAACTATTAAACACATGAAATAATTGTATTGTAGTTATTTTTTAATATCTATATGATTATTGTCATTTTTGTTCACCACCAACATAGTTTTTTTCTATTTTTATTATTATTTATTCGATGCTTGGACATAAACATTTTTTAGATTTCTAATTTTTTATTTTTATGTTGGCCGACATTAGCTAAAATTTAGCTTTGCGCATAGACATACTTACACATTAGGGTCATATTGGGTTGTAGAATGCCCCTGAGGAAATAAGATATAAAATAGGATATATAATGATGATGATCATGATTAACTTCCACTAATATTTATATGGTATATAGGACCTTAAGAAAGTAAGAAATTAATTAAAATTATTTAATATTATATTTCTATGCTAAAATAGAAATGAGGGAATCCCTCCCAAATCACCATAGTCTTACTGAGTTAAAAGGTCATGAAGGTTGGTAGTTTAACACATACTTTGAAAATTGGATCTAATGTGAGTATAAGATGGACAATTTAAGAGGAAGTGTTTTGTATCTTCAATGCAATCTAAGAGAAAATATTTTTCAACTTCAATCCTCCTAGGACCACATAGGTGACAAACTCTTTCATCCCATGGTGTTTTGGAAATTGACCAAACCCAATTTCACTATGAAACTCATGAGAATTAGTTCTAATCTTGGTAGTCCATTTTCTTCTTAACACTAACGTAGAGATAAATTTGGTTTTGGAGATTTGGGTTTATGGTCTCCTTATAATACACTAATTTCCTTTTTTATTTTCCTATAATTCCTCCTTGAATTAGAAAGTAATAATATTTTTAATATTATCTAAATTTTGTAAGATGATCTCCTCCTTTATTCCCCAATGTTCTAGGCAAGACGGGCATCCTTAAGTCACCCTCCCTTGAGTTGAAAGTGGAGGTTTTTTCTAGTGTTAGAAGCAAATTTTAGAAGCCTCTTGACATCGGATGTTGTACAACTTCTTATACATATGATATCTATTCATAGCAATACTTTCAATGGGGTAAAGGCTTGCTTCAATTAGGAGGATAGGGAAGGGAGTATTCACTTTAATCTTGAGGTTGTAGCTTATACACTGCGTTTGGATTTGTTCAAGCTTTCTTCACGACTCTTCGGATATAGTGCAACCCCAAATTTGGCATTCATATAAAGTAACGAGAGTGACAAGAGTCTCAAAGATTAGATTTTTTTTTTTATCCTAGATCTAAAGACCCCGGCACTTGCAACTATTTTCAAGCCCATAGTAAGCTTTCCAACCTCCATTTATCATTTTCTAAATGTCATAATTCTAATTGAGCTTATGATGGATGCCAATTCCCAAATATTTATATAAAAGAACTTTCTTCAAAAAATTGTTTTCATAAATAAAGATATCATAAGTGATTCTTTTGAGCTTTAATTATCATAAATTTAGTTTTTGCTGTATTTATAGTCATATCTATTTTGGAACACAAATCATAGAAAATTCTAACTTATTTTGCCAAAAAGACAATACCATCAATATAAAAATAAAGATCTATTAAATTTATTCCGCGTTGAGGACCCATGACCTATGGTTTGGTCTGGACGAACCCATTTTCTTCGTGGATGATAATTTACACACAACGTTCTTCCCGAGAAATTCTTTCCTGAGTGTTATAAGTCGATTATTGTCTTTTTCTTAAGTATTATTTTCTCAGAAAGTGGAAGGAAAATGTAAAGGAAAGTATTATTTTAATGAAAACTTAATGCGTTAAACATCTCACCACCAATCACGTTTAGTGGATCCGTCACGGATTCAATAGAGATCACATATTTCAAAAGTGGAGTGATTGAGTAGAGATCACATGTTTCAAAAGTGGATTCCTTTTTGTCCTATGGTGGAGATGATTGACATAAAGATGAGCACATATTTTATTAAGTATTTTGATGGGAAATTTATTTGTCAGATGAGACTTAAACATGGGTTTTTTGTCCTATTGTTGAGACGATTGACATAAAGATGAGCACCAATATTTTATTAAGTATTTTGATGTGACAATTATTTGTCAGATGTTTTTTATTTTTTAAAGGGTTAAAATTTTAATTAAAAATATATATTAATTTTTTATTTACATAATTTGAATTTTCTACTCAAATAATTATATTATTAAGTAAATTTTAGCTTAAGTATAAAATCACTAGCGTATAAGTGGATAGTCACAATTAAATTAAGGCAATTTTGCTCTAAATCATTAGGTTAAAACCATATTAGCTTCAATTTTTTAATGTTTAATTATCTTATTTAAGATATTTTATTTTTTAAAAGAATAGTCACATGGTGGCATGTCACTCTTTTTAGTATAAATGAATATTGTGTATATAAGGTTTAGTTTGTTTAGTTAGAATGATATGTTTACTTGTTTAATAAAAAAACAAAAGAACATCTTATAATACCATAAACAAAGAATACAATAAAGTTCCAAAATATCAATCACATTAAGAAAAACATCCCTATAAATAGTTAAACTACAAACACTAAAAATAGAAAAGAGTGATTGCATATGCCATACAAGATATTATGCATAGTCAAGCTTTTCGAGATTAATTCAATGAGTTTTGAAAAAAATAATGAAAGCTTAAATTGAATGGATCATGACGGAACATAAATATATTTATTTAACTTTACAACTTATGTTATGTGAGCCCCTTATTGTCATGGTATGGTTGTTTGGCCAAGGATAGGTGTCAAGTGATAACAATAGATGCATAGAAAATGTGAGTTGTTTTGCAAGAAGCAAAGAAGCTGAATTGTGAAATTCTTTTCACTAAAATTGTAATATGTATTTAGGTTAATTTGAGTAAAAGTGTTTATACTAAAATGATTATCTAAATTGCAAATTACAGGGAATCAAAACGTATATTAATTAATTTATTTATTTGTAAAGTTTATTTTCACGATGATTAGTTGTATTTAGAAAAAAATAAAAAAACTCTTATTTGTAGAAAGATTGGAAATAAGAAGGCCCGATCCAATTTTGTAAAATATGGGGAGAACTAGTTGTATTTAAAAAAAATAAAAAATAAAAAACTCCTCTTTGTAGAAAGATTGGAAATAAAAAGGACCCAATGGAAATTTGTAAAATGTGAGGAAAACATTCAATTCAAGGATCTTTGGTAGATGTTAAAAAATACCATTGATTTTACAGATCCTCTAAAGGTTAATTGTATAATTGTTTATTACAAATAGAAATTGAAAATGCACGAGAAACAATAATGAAAATTAAAGAGAATATGCACCATATTATCTATTCAAAATAAAATAAATGAAATATTTATTTAATAAAAAGTCAGAGCTTCAAACATGGTAACTCTATTATTTTAAACCTATGGCAACTCTATTATTTTATTCCAATTTTTTCTAGATACTTAGAATTGAAAAATTCAAATAAATTCGTTCCCATCGAACAATTGTTTGCACCATAAATGAAAAGGAAAATAAGTTCACTCGGCCTAGGTTGAACTCGTTTTCCTTTCCATCTCTGTCTCTCAAAATATTTATTTTCTTAATCTTGATTGTTTTGAGACAGTGGAAAGGAAAACGACCAAGGGAAGTGGTTGTAATTTTGTTTCAATGAAGACGTAGTGCATTAAGCATTCTCACGCAGGCTTTATCTTTAGTGCACCGACCACGTTGAGTGGACCCCGCCGTGGATTGAGTAGACACCACATATTTCAAAAGTTGGATTCTTTTGGTTTTCAAAACCCTTTTTTCTCATATTATGGAGAACAACCCCCATAGATTGACATAAAGTTGAAAACAACTGTTTTAATAAGTATTTTGATGGGACACTTATTTGTAGGATGAGACTTAATGTTTTTGGACTTTTTAGTGGTAAAACTTCAAGTTGAAATTAGTGAAAAAAAATTTATACATATTAATTTTATTTATTTACTTGGCATGTGTAAGTGTTTGTTTGTATTGTTTTTTTGTAAGCTAACATGGTACCATTCTATTAATTCGAATTAGAGCCTGTACAGACATACAATGGCGTCAACCCGCCCCGAAGGGAAACCAGGTCTGTTGGCCACCTTAGGTTTTTAAAAGCCATCCAAAAATAGAAAATATTGAGCCTACTGTCCAAGCTAGATATACTAAACATTCACAGAGACTGACACTGTTTCTTAACTACATTATAAAATAACAAAAGGAGAGCAAGCTCTCAGCTTCCTAACTAAGGAGACGTCATACACCTTTGAAAAATCATTCTATCATGGCCCCCGGCTGGTTATCTTTCTCCTTTGCTCCAGGAACAAGCTTCTTTAGCTGCTGTTGTATCTCTTCAAGCTTGCTATCCTGCATAAGAAGGGTTATCTGGAGGTTTTTCATCTCTTTCTTCAGGTTTGGGATCTCCTGAGCCAATTCAGCCATCTCCATAGCTACCTGTTCCACGGCTTTTGCTATCAGCCTCTTCATTACCCAATACACATGGAGGGCTTACCTGTACAGGGACATACGTCCTCTGGTGTTCCCCGGATCCGGCATAAGATATTCCCAATCTTCCATCTCGGGCTCCGACTGCTCCTGAGTAGCCTCGTCCTCCAGCTGCTGAATCATCCTCTTGATGTCTGCGTTCGTATCTTCACTGTACGCCATCTCCGCCTGCTGAACCTGACTCCTCAGCGTCCTCCTACCTCGTCTTTTCCTTGCCGGTGGAGGGGAGCTCCTTTCCTGATGATCAACCTGTCGGCCTCTCCCTCTACCTCGACGGCCTCTTCCCTGTCCAGCACCAGCTTTGATGCCTCCCTTACCCTTACTTCCTTGGCCCGCTATGCCTGAGGTGGCTCCCAAGCAGCCTTCCTCTCCTCGGTCTCTAGCTCTCTTCTCTCGAGTTCCTACCTCTTCTGGTTGCCTATCCTCTGGAGGCCTCCCTTTCACCATTCTGGTTCTCCTCATCTGCATTTGGCAGCCATGATCTGGACTGTGCACCTCCTCCTTGTCCACCTGGTGTTGCTCCATTCCTTCCCAGGAATCAACCAGAATTCCTCCCTTCCCCGTAGCGCTTCCTCCTCTGCCCATAGCACTCCGTTCTTTCCTCATTACCTCTCCGCTACCTTCCGCTTAGTTTTCCTGGGGACGAGAGGTCGGCCTCTCTGCTGTCTCCTCTCTGCCTTATATTTTCCTCTGGTCACCCGATCCTTTTGTTTGTCCTCATTCTCACTGCAGTCATTAGCTGCATTCCAATCCTTATACCTCCTCCCGGCTCCAATTCCTTTCTTTCGCCACCCTTCCCTGTGCTGTTGCACCGCCTTCCTTTGTCGCCTGCATGTACCATAATTACCCACTCCTCCTCGGTTTAGTGCTGTGATAGCTGAATATTGTCCCATCACTAACACACCGTCTCCTGCACCACCTCTGGACTTCATGGTTACCTCTTCGCAACTCTTAACAATGATGCTCGGTCTGCCACCCGTCCTGTCCACCTGCCATGATCTCCATATGCGAGGTGCCTTATCATAGCCCCTCCCTGTCATTACTCTAATTCCACTCCTCGTCGCCTTTTTCACCCTGATCGGGGACTCTTGATGATATTTTTTATTTATCTGTGGCTTCATTATTATCCGGAATGCTTATTGAGTTGAGAGGTTCCCATCGAGGGTTGTTCATTGCTGTTGGCCTGATACTATCCACCTTTCCTTCCCGTTCTTTGCCTCCCCAATTTGCTAAGAAGTCTGCTGCTTTATTTCCTTCTTGTCTAACATGATTAAAAGTTTTATACTCAATACGTTTCAATACATCTGCCAAGTCTTGAGCTATCCCTGTCGTCCTCCAGCTCTTTGCAATCTGCTCCCAGTTCTTCCCATTATGGAGATTCCTAAGCATTTCAATTACTATCTGCGAGTCCCCTTTGATTTCCAGGTTCGTGTAACCATTTCTTATTGTTATTCTTATCCCTTGGTATACTGCCATCATTTTTGCTTCATTGTTGGTCATTATTCCTCCTCTGTCTGCATACACCCATCTAGTGCGTCCCTCGTTGTCTCTGAAGATACCACTGAAGCCTGCTGGCCCTGGGTTTCCTTTGGAAGCTCCGTCAAAATTCAACTTAATGAAATTTTCCCCAGGATATCTGAACTGCGCATGGCTCTGTGTCTGAGATCTTTGATGTCTTTCCATCTGAGGATACACCATACTGTAATCCATATTAAGGAGAGCTAAGATTCTACCCTCCTCAGGGGTCGCCTTCCAGTCCTCCTCCTCCCAAGGTTTCGCCAGCACTGTTTTTGTTATTAATTTTTGCGTTCTTCTCCAGATATTTTTTGTTGGATTGCCTTTGTCCTGGAAGATTCTTTGATTACTCTCTTTACACAGAAGCCAGATGACGAAACCTATAGTTAAGCTCCAGACTCTCCTAACTAATGAGCTTGAAAATTGGCCTTTGTCCCACTGAAATATGGTCTTTTTAATATCCAAGGGATCCCTGTTAGAATTTCCAAAGAGTTTCCTTACTTCATCCCACTGATGCTGGGCAAAGGGGCAGGAATTCAGAAGGTGTTCATGTGTTTCATTCTCCTGTTTACAAAGGCTGCATCTAGGGGGTCCTTGGAAGCCTCTTTTCTGTAACTTGTCCCACGTCAGGATTCTTCCCTTCCCTACTAGCCATGCAAACACTGTTACCTTCGGCCACCACTTAATCCTCCATATTTGTTTTCAATCTAAAGCTTCCTCTTCTCTCTCCTGTTGAGTGGCTAAAGAATAAGCTTCTTTGACTGAGAAGGTCCCTTTTGTAGATTTTCCCCATCTAAGAATATCTGGTCTCGTTCTTATTTTAATTCTTCTTGAATCCATCTCTTTTACCAGTATCTCTTTCTGATCTTGGTTGATATTTTCATCCCATTCTTCAAGTTTCCTCCAAGTTCACCAGGTTTCATCCATCTCCTCTTCCTTCCAATAATCTTTTACATACTTTAACCCCTCCCTTTCTGCCTTCTGATATGTGCTGTGTAGAGCTTGAATATCGACCATTCTATCCCTCTGCTGCCACGCCTCTTCCCAGAATTTAGCTATACATCCATTCCTAATTTCCCAGAAGGCGTATTTGCCTATGATATCTTTGTTCTGGCTTGCTAAGTCCCATATTGAAGATCCTTTTGGGACTTCTTCCAATCTGAGGATACATTATGTGGTTAAGGGCATGTTATATTTTTGAGTCCATATTTTTTTCCATAAGTCATTACCTCCCCTCATCCATCTCCACCACAGCTTCGCCCCTAAAACTTGGTTTAGGATGCCCGAATCCTTGAGACCAAGTCCTCCTTCATCTTTTTGTTTAGATAGACTTTTCCACGACACAAGGGCCCATTTCCTTTGTTGCTTGGGTCCTCCCCATATGAATTTTCCGAAAATTTCCTTCATTCTTGCACAAGCACCTTTGGGAGTTACCATCACTGATAGAGGGTATATTGGTATGGCCTGGAGAATTGATTTCAGCAGCACCAGTCTTCCTGCTATATTCAACGATCGAAAGGACCAATTCGCTAGTCTGTTCTTGAGTTTTTCTATTGTTTGCTGCCCGTTTGCTATTCTTACAGGGTTTAGCGCTAATTGATTTCCCATATATTTTGTTGGTAGCTCTCCAAATGGAAAGCCCAACGTTCTGGTCAAATGGGCTTTGATTGGCTCAGAGGTATTAAAGATAAATGTACATGATTTGTCTTTGTTGATTTCCATACCCGAGGCTTCCATAAACAGATCCAAAATCCTTTTTACCATTTTCACTTCCTTTAGGGAGACCTCACAGAAGAGCATGATGTCGTCTACAAATTGTTGGTGAGTGATAGGTAAGTTGTTCCCCCATAACCTTAATCCCTTAATATTTCTTTCCCTCATCTCTTTTTTAAAGTATCTTCCCAAACCTTTTGCCGCCATAATGAACAAGAAGGGAGATAAGGGATCGCCCTGTCTTATTCCTCTGGTGGCGTTGAAGGTCGACGTTGGCGTCCCGTTCAACAGAATAGAAAGTCAGGTTTTGATATCATGTTATAAATCCAGTCTGTCCATCTGTTTCTAAAACCAAAAGCCATAAGAATGGCTTTGAGGTACTTCTAATTTAAGTGATCATAGGCTTTTGATAGGTCTAGATTTATCAACATACCCCTCTCCTTTTTTGTTTTAGAGAGTGGATCACTTCCTGGGAAACTACCAAACCATCTAGGATTTGTCTTCCCTCCACAAAACTAGTTTGCTCTGGGGAGATTATACTAGAGAGAATTGGTTTCAGTCTTTTAGCCATCACAATAGCGATAATTTTATAAATTACATTACAAAGGGCTATTGGGCGAAAACCTTGGGCTTTCTCTGATTTAGCTGATTTAGGAATAAGAGTAAAAAGGGTAAAGTTAAGACTTGGCCATACCTTATGTTGCCTGCGAGACTCCTCCACCACCTCTAGGATGTCTTGTCCCAGGAAATGCCAACCTGCTTGATAAAATTCCGTCGTGAATCCATACGGTCCTGGGGCTTTGTTTTTCTTCATTCCCTTCACTATTTCCTCCACTTCTTCCAGCGTTGCTGCTCTCATCAAAGCTTTATTTTGGTCTTCGGTTATTATCTTTGGGATTTCGTTACATATCCTTCCCATAGCCTCTTCTCTGTCGTCTCCAGGCTCGATCAGCAAGTCTTTGTGATACCCAACTAGTACCTGTTCAATCCCCTCATGCTCTATTATTCTTTGCCCTTCTTCATTTATGATAGAGAAGATTATGTTCCTTCGCCTATGTTGGATCATGGCTTTGTGGAAGAACTTTGTGTTCCTTTCTCCATCGCGGACCCAGTTTATTCTAAACTTTTGTCTCCGTAGAATTTCTTCCTGTTTTCTTCGTTCTTCCGATTGGCTAATCAGAATTCCTTCTTCCCTACTTTGCTCCTCATTTCGCCCTTCTGCTATAATTTTCTATTGTATCTTCTCCATTTTTCGTTCTAATCTCTGCTTCTCCACTAATATGTTCCCAAACTCTTCCTTGTTCCATTTTTTGATTTTCTCCTTGAGTTCTTTGAGCTTTAACTGGAAGGTATGCATCTTACATTCCTCTACCTTCCGCATAAACTGTTTATTCCTGAGCCAGAAGGCCTCAAACCTAAAGGGGCATTTGTGAGGGTTCTTCTTAATATCTATCTCCAATATAATGGGCCAATGATCAGAGCCCATGGCAGGGAGGATCATTGACTCCACGAATACATCCCTGTTTATGAACTGTTCTGATATTAGGAATCTATCCAATCTGCATGCTATTTGCTTTCTACCACCCCTTCTATTGTTCCACGTATGAACCCCATTTATCATCGGAATATCTACCAGTCTTAGCTCTGTTATCATTTCACAAAAAGCCTCCATGTCTTGGTTCGGTCTGCTTACTCCTCTTTTTTCTCCTAATGTTTTAATCATATTAAAGTCCCCTCCTACAATCCATGGAATCCCTGGAGAGATCCGGCGGATAATTTGCATGTTTTTAAGGAAATTTTTGCGTTCCCTTGGAATGTGCGGACCATAGACTCCAAAAATGAGTGTCCACTCAGAAGAACCTATCAGTCTGAATGTACCTGAGAGGATTTGAGGGAGGCTGACTCAATTTTTGAATTGCACTTCCTCCAGGTTCCACAAAACTGCCAGTCCTCCAGCTGTCCGTGTCACATCTTGACCCATTACTTCATAATGTATGTTGTACTTTCTCATTATTTCATAATGTTATAAATTGATTAAAAACTAGTTTAAATAACACAATTCAAATTTTCACTTCAAATATTTCCATAAATTCAAAAATCCAAAAAATCACACTAAAAAAACTTCATTTAAATATGTATTGAAACTATTTTCATAATCTTGATTGTTTTGAGAAAGTAAAAAGGAAAATAACGAGGTAAGTGGTTTGAAAGTTCATTTTAGTTGTGTCATAATGAGGTAAGTTGATTATTTTGAAAAATTCTTTTCCTGTTGATTATTTGGAGAAAGTGGAAAGAAACTAACAAGGGAAGTGGTTTGGAATTTCGTTTTAATGAAACGTAGTGCATTAAGCACTCTCACCAAGGCTTTATCTTTAGTGCACCGACCATGTTTAGTGGATCCCACCTTGGATAGAGTAGAGATCACCTATTTCAAAAGTTGGATTCTTTTGGTCTCCGAAACCATTTTTTGTCGTATTATGGAGAAGAATTCCCATAGATTGACATAAAGTTGAGAACCATGTTTTAATATAAAAAAAATGGATTTTTAAAGGGTTAACCTTCAATTTGAAATATATATATATATATATATATATATATATATATATTATATATATAATATTATATAATTTATTTATTTAGTATTTTTTTAATGTTTGGTATTGTTGTTTTACCTGCAATTTTAAAATATAATTCTGTTAATAAACTAATTTTTATATTTCGTAAAAGTAATTTTTTTTTTCTAATTGATTTCAAATGGTATAATTTTTTTTATGTTCCATTATATTTTATTTATAATTATATTTGAAAAATAAGGTAATGTTTTTAGTCTAGTAATTATATTATTCATTTCCGATTAAATATTATATCACTAACATGTAAATGTAGAATTACAATTAAATTAAGGTAAACATACTTGTTTAGAGTTGATCAATATTACTTCTTTTAAATAAATATGTTAAAACCATAGCTCCAAAAAAATAATTTTATCTTCAAATTTTTAATGTTCAAGTTTTTTAATCATACTTAAAATATTTCATTTTTTTTTTTTTTTCAATTGCGGCAAGAAGTTTTCTATTAATAAAAAATGAGGACATTACACATACACATTATCAATATAAACACTATCATAAATAGAAGAACCATTGGCACCCTAAAGGACAACATTACAAAGGTAAAATTAGACCATTATCATTTTGCAGTCAACCATGCCACCAAAAGCTTGCCATTGGTCTGGGTGAGTATAAACACAATAAGGAATAACAAGAAACATGTACCAAATTCGACAATGATCAGGCCAACTACTTGAGGTCGCAAAGACCTGAAGAAGGAATTACCAGATACAAGAGAAACAACTAAACTGCGAGTAAAACAAAAAGAGCCAATAACTAAACAACCCATGAGTGCATGCCACAATACCCAGGAAATATATTAAGCCCACAAGAAGGGAGAGATTCAAAACTGGTCATGGTACCCTCCCAATCAATATCAACTTTGTGCCATAATCAAAACGTGCGACAAGAAAGTACCCAGATCGAGCCATTAGACCATAGAGAGTCATCGTTCAGAGGCAGTGCAACCAAAACTCCAAAAGTAGGCCAAGGAGTGTCAACACTTTGTGCCATGCAAACCGAACGAGAAGGTCCACCTAAAAGGAAACATCCTCTAACATGGCAGAACATGTTGCTCCGTAGCACTGTGCCCAGTGCAGCTGCAACTGATATCGCAAAGCCAAACTCCTAAGATAAACCAACTTCACCCACACTCCATAGAACCACAAATAACAATGATGCCACCCAAGCCAAGGAGAAGGAGGGCAAGCATACAACCTCAACTCCTTTCCCACAAGTTATGTACCCTCACCACCCCAAAGAAATGAGCCTTTATTTAAATCGACGAGATTTGTAGTACATCTTTCAACACCCTCCACCAATTTTCTGCCATGCCATAACATGTTTGATCCATCTGTTGAAGGGAACATCTCACAAAGAGTCCCCATTAACATTAGTGATACCACCCATTCACAGAAAAATATTTCATTTTTTGAATGAAAAAACATAATCAAAGAATAATACAAAATAATAAATTAAAACCAATCTTTGAAAGAATTCACTATCATTTTCAAATTTTTAATGTTCAACTCTCACAATCATCTTACATATTTCATTATTTAGACATAAACGAATAATAATACAAAATTATTTGAAGATGGAAAAGATTATATTCGACTTCCCCATCTTTATCATAGGTTATGCATTATAAATAAGAAAAAAAACATTTTATTTATTTATTGTGTGTAAACAACTATTTTCAAAATATTTATTTTTAAAATATATTTTACTCGTTGAAGATTATACATTTTTGGATTGGATTATACTTTTTTGGATTGAGTTTTTTAATAAAATGATAATAAAGAATAAATTATTTGTGAATTCTCTTTTAGGGAAGAAAACTAATTTTAGGAGGTGAAACACTTTACACTTTTCCAAATATAATTTATTTGTTGGAGATTGATTACAAAAATTTTAAATAGATTTTGTGATAAAATGATAATAAGGTATTTTGTTAATATTTATTTATTAATATAGAATGTTAAAGAAGTGTGATTTTTTTTAATAAAAAAAAACCAATTTTAAAAAATCAAACACCTTCCAAATCACACATAATCCCTCACACACATAATAGTTCTATTAAAATTTAAACTTAAATTGTGTCCATTGCAAAATTCCATCCCAACCACTAAACTAGAATGTATATATGAATGAATTGATAAAAATTAAATCCATATTAAAATTTTAAGGAGTTCAAACCTATCTGAAAAACTAAACGCTGTAAAATTTGAAAAATCAACATTTTAATTAACATTTTTTAAATGAATGGTATACTTAATTTACCATTCCATTTAATTTAATGAGGACTTCACCCAATACTCCTGGGCTACATCTCTTGGTCCAGCCTTTAGTGGTGGCCTTTCTATTATGTCTTCAAGCGAAGTTATTTTTACAACAGTGAGCTCTATTTGAGCCTCACACACAACATAATACAATAACAAGAGCTTACTTGAACCTCACAAGTTCTCAATGAGTACACAGACTCCCTTAATGCTCTCTGTCTCTGTGCTAACTCTGTCTCGGCATTTTCCTGCAATATTGCTTCTCTGTTGTGCTCTCTGTCTGTGGCTTTAAAGCCAACGCTGCTTGTTCGTTTTGGTTCCTGTCTCTTGGTCTCCTCTGCCTCTGCACACTTTGAATCCCTCTGCCAGCATTATAACATCATTGCTTAACGCATGGAGAGGAGGTGGCCACCCATTCTAAAACATAAGTGTGTCGCGCGCCTCTACAACTCCTGAAACGGTCGCACTCTGTTTTCACAATGAAAATGTATTTTCACAGAGAAAGTCCGCCAAAACTCAATATCTCGGACTTTAAAAGTCCTTCACTATGATTCATTCCTTTATCGGGTCCGCCCACAAGTCGCTATCGCATATCGAAAGGCTTCGTCCCTTTCTGTTTTGGAAATACAACGAAAATCGCGAAAATACATTAAAAATGGCTATGTTACAAGACTTGAAATTATATCAAATTTCCTTTATAATGCTATCAGGTCCGACTCTCACATGGTGTATTGATATCAACCCCTCTACATAGTTCCGACGCGATACATCGCAATCGCTCATTGCAATAACCCTTTCGCCGTTGTAAGCGCTTCTGTAATCCCCTTATAGCGATCCGTTGATGTAATATGGGTCGTCGATCTGTGCGCTTGATCGATGGTCCAGATTAACTCCGCCAATCACCGTCGCATGCCTTATGTGGATCCCGTCGATTCCGCCGAATGTCACTGCCGATTGCGATTCGCTGATCGGATCTGGACGTTGATTGGCCAGATCCGACGACTCTGATTCAATGTTGCCTTAAAACCGTTGATACTTTGTTTTCTCTGTTTTCACGGGTTTTGGGCCTTTCGATAGTGTTTCTCCGCCTTGCTAAGTGTGTTTCCTCTGTGATAACTTTGATCTTTTTACAAGAATTTTGATCTTTGGCACGATTTTTAAAGGATTTATGAAGACTTAGAGGGCATTCTCGGATCCATTTGGATCACGACTTCCCACTGAAAAGGCTTTTGGACCAGCAAAAGTTGGTTTTCAAGCATCGCTTAAGTGAGGATACAACTGCCTCACTTGCCCAATCTCTATCCATTTGGCACTGCTGGGTTTGAACCTTTGAGTCCAATTCTAAGGTACTCCACGTCCCCTCTGTGTGTTGTCCTCACCTTCCTATTTAGAACTGTATCTTCCTGCAGCTCATTGAGGTATTTAGGCATCAGATCATCAATGGAAGGCAATTGACTTTTCTCTTCAGGATCTTCAATTAAAGAAGGTTCAAACAGTCTCAAATTTTCTGCATTTACTGCTGAATAGATGTGCATGTATGCTGGCAAATCAAGGTGGAAAGCGTTCTCACCAATTTTCTCAAGTACCTTAAAAGGCCCATACCTTATTGGCTTCAGCTTCTTTCCTTCAACTTGCAGTATGTCCTTACTGATATACAGCCAGACTTGATCACCAACTTGGAAGTTGTGCTCCACCCGGTGTTTATCATGCCTTGCCTTGCATTTGGCTTGGCTCTTTTTCAGTTGTTCCTGCACTGCCTGGTGAATTTCTTGGATCTGTTCAATGAATCTGGTTGCTTTGTCCACATCACTATGTCTAGCAATTGCTATGTCTTTTTTAAAGACAAAATCCAAGGGAGACCTTGGTATAAAAACAAAACAGGTCTCAAAAGGAGATCTCTGTGTAGAATAATATTTGGCATGGTTGTAAGCATGTTGCACATAACATAAGTGTTCATCCCAAAGCTTGAGATTCTTGTTGCAATAACCCTTGAGCAACTAGATCACTGTCTTGTTGACTACTTCTATTTGGCCATCTGTCTGTGGATGAAAGGCTATGCTTTTCTTGAGTCTGGTGTCCGTTAATTCCCACAGACTTGACCAAAACTTCCCAACAAATCGGGAGTCTCGATCAGATACTATGGAAGTGGGTAACCCAAAATGCACCTAGACATGCTGAAAGAACAATTTCATTGTTTTTTCAGCTGTAATCTGCTTATTACAAGGTATTAAAATACACATTTTTTCTGAATCTGTCCACAAGAACATATAAATAGTCATGTCCCTTTCTAGATTTTGGCAATCCCCCAACAAAGTCCATGGAAACACTTTCCCAAGGACGAGAAGGAACTAGCAGTGGAGTGTACAAGCCTAGTTTTCTATTGTTGGGCTTGCTTTTAGCACACATGGTACACCCTCTTACATATCTAGAAACTGTTTCATTCATTTTTGGCCAATAGCAGTATCTTTGTAGTTGTGCAACTGTTTTACTTACACCTAAATGACCTAATATTAGGGAAGTATGTGCCTCCCTAATTATGTTAATTCTCTCTGTTTTTGGAATGCATAGCTTTCCCAAATGATATAAGAGTCGGTCCTTAACATAGTAATCTAATTCTTCTACCTTTTTGCCATGACTTAAAGCTGCATATACATCTTTAAAGTCTATATCTTGAGCATATTGTTCAATGTAGCTTTCATGCATTACTGAGTTATGCTTAAGTATAGTAGATG
>APFE031495686.1:0-18422 GCA_000404065.3 Pinus taeda
ATGTAAAGGAGGTTGCCCCCTCGAAGAGGCTGAATTCTAAGGCGTTGATCTATCTTTTCTATCTTTTATTGAGCTGGTGCATAACACCCACTCACATCTATCTCCACTTAGAAGGGTTGTTGAAATTTCAATATTTCCATCTTAATGCTTGATTGATCTTCTTCTTTAACTCCCTAAAGGCCCTTTTTTGATCCTTTCCCCATTGTAATCTCTTGCCACTTGTTGTTATGGCATGGAGTGGTGATACTACCATTGAAAACAAGGCTATGAATTTCCTTAGGTACTATGATACCCCAATAAAACTTCGAAACTCAAAAACATTAATAGGAACTGGTAATTTCATGATGGCTTCCACCTTGGAAGGATCTATTTTCAACTCTCCTTTACCTATCACATATCCCGAATACATCAAAGGATATTGTCAAAAATCACACTTCTTGAGATTTGCTAGTAGTTAATGCTTCTTTAGTGTCTCCAACACCTTTGTCAAATGTGAGATGTGCTCCCCCTAGGTAGCATTGTATATCAGTATATCATCCAAATGGAGAATAACAAATAGATCTATAAAAGGGCGCAATATATCATTCAGTAACCTCAAAAACACAGTTGGTGCATTACATAGGCCAAATAGTGTGAATAATCACTCATACAAACCTTGCATAGTTTTGAAGGCGATTTTCTAGGTATCTTCTTCTTTGACTCGAACTTGGTGATATCCACACTTTAAGTCCAACTTGGTGAAGTATTTATTTTGTTGCAACTAATCCAACAGATCATCTATCTTGGGTAAGGGGTACCTATTTTTTAATGTGATTTTGCTCAATGCCCTGTAATCAATACACATCCTCCAAGTCCCATCCTTCTTTAGCACAATGATGATAGGTGATTCACATGGTGATGTACTCAATCAAATGACATCTTGTTCTAGTAGTTGTTGCAACTATTTATTCACCTCACTTACTTCTAAGAATGGACTGCCTGAACGACCTAATGTTTGGAAAAGGGGAATCTAGCAATAGTTGGATCATGTGCACCACTTTCCTCTCGGGTGGTAATCCTTTAGGCTCTTGCAACATATCCCTATATGAATGTTTCTATTTCTTAGTACACCCCTCCAGGGATGCCTTTCCTCTTGCTGACTCCTCGATCAACTAATTTTCTCTTTAAAATATAAAACATACTTCTTGCTAGAATTGATCAACTTCTTGGCTTGGTTGGCACTTACCAACAGATTTTTTGACTTGCCTTTGTGTGCGTTGATGGTGAATAATTTTACATCCTTGACAAATTGATACTAGTTGGATCTCTACACGAAGATTGCATCCTCCATTTACATGCAGGGAATTTCAAACATGAATACACATACATCAAGGGGAACTACATCTAGTTCTACTTCATCAATAAAGTTAGGATTGATGGAAAATATAATTTTGCATTGTTTTATTAACTTCAATTCAACATCCTTATTTACCCATCCGAATGGATATGGGCTTGGATGATCTTGAACTTCCAATCCCAATTTATTGACCATCTATGCTGCAATGAGATTCACTTGCAATCATGAGCCAAATAGAGAATCAATATTTGTCTTTTTGACCTGTATATTTATGTGGAAGAGTTTGGTCATTTATTTCTCTTCCTATTGCTGAAGGCTACTCAGATTCACTTCCTTTTGTACTGAGGTACATACAATTTTCTCATCCACATTTGAGTGGCTTCCAACCTAGTTTCTCAAATCTGCGGCCATGGGATTCTTCTTCCTACTATTTTTCTTTTTGTTCCATGAGTTAAGCTTTGGATGAAACTTCCAACACTTCTCCTTTGTATGCCCATAAATGTTGCAGTAGTTACAATAGTTGTTGGGATCTTTGCACTAGTGTGTTGTGGCTATCCTCTTTTTATATTTTACCCCTTTTTTCTTTTCCTTCCCCTCCTTAGAAGTGTCATATTTCTCCTTATGATTTGATCCACTTCATTACTTTCTTTAGGCTTATGTTTCTGTGGTATTGTGCCTGTACACAAGCTTTGTCCACCGATTTTGGGTTGAACACTATCACTTGCTTTCAAATATGGATGTGTAGACCCCCTAGATACTTGAGGAGTACATATGAGTTCTTTGGGGAGATACCCAACATTATGGCCATCTTTCTAAATTATGTAGTGTACTCCTATACACTATGTCCCCACTTCTGCTTGAAGTAGTGTAATTGGATCCACTGGTCCTCTATATACTCGACATAGTAGTCTTATAACTTTGTGTAGGTTTTAAATTCCTCCTACTTAGTCATTGGAGGATCTCCCTCCATCGTCAAGGTCTCCATGTGGCTTTCCCACCAAGTCAGGGCATGGCTTTCTAATTTTAGCCACACGAATGAAATATTTTGTTCCTCCTCTATATGATGAACATTGAAATAAACTTCTAATTGCTACAACCAGTGATTTAGCTTAAAAGCATTGATCTCACCTTGGTAAAAATTGATATCCACCTTCAATTCCATTTTGAACAGGGAATGTGAATGACTCACGACACTCGAACTAGGTTTATATTATTCAGGTCCTTTCTTCGTCTCATTCTTTGTTTCTTCCCGATCTCCTGATCTCCCCTTTGATTTGTCCTTTGTGTTGGAACTCTTATCTTCTTTGAATATCTTGAGATTATTACTCAAGGCCAACATGAAGAGATTCACATTATGGCTTATATAAAAAACTTTTGCTTTCGGCTGTGAAAACCTCTCCTCTATAGGATCACGAGGGTTATTAAAAGATTCATATGCCATGATTAAGGTTTTACGAATTTTGCCTTTGTCAATCTATATCCCATACAAATCTCCATAATATACATAAAGAAACCTACTATGATACCAATATGATCCGTAAATTGTTGTGGATATTCCACTAGATATTCCATCACAACAAATCTAATAGAACTATATTTAAAAATATGAAATCTACACTATTAGGGTTTATTTATCTTTAGATTTCTAGATCTATAGCTTACTACTAATTGCATATGCATGCAAATTAGAATTAATGTAGAAAATAAAGAGTAGTGAAACAAAAACTCACAAACACATTTGACACAAGAAATAACATGGGAAACTCTTTCTAGAGAAAACCCAACTAGAAGGTGAGGCTGATTTTCTCTCTTTCTCTGAATAGAAAATAATTGTGAGTAGAAAGAAGTAAGGTCTATAGTATGTGGGATACTAAAATTCTCAAATCCTCTCTGGGTGCTCTTTCCCTAACCCTCTCAACTACTCTGCTCATCTATGGAGAAAGGGCACTCGAAAAGAATGGAACCCCTTTTCCTCCTAGTGGCTCGATTATAACACGACTTGATAACCTACTAGTGGTTAGGTTTGACCCCCTCAAATCTCAATCACAGTTACAATATGGACTCTTCTAGAGTCTTCTTCATTTATGTTTATGTCCCTAACAAGGATGATAAAAGTGTGATAAATGAATAAGTTTGGCATCCTCTAATAGGAAGGTCAACTTTTGAGTGGCATAAATTTTGCATATAGACTCCAATTGAGGTGAATTTTGCATTGTTGGAAAGGTATCTTTGTGTAGATATGTAAAAAAGGGTGCCAAATTAAAGCGGTACAGTTTTAATCCCCCAAAAACATCATTTGATGTCTTAAATTTCTCTTAGAAGGTTTCAAACCCAATCTCCCATGCTGGGCCCTGCCAATAAAAATGGTCATGTGAGATGATTCCTCCACTTTTTCTACTCTAAAATCATAGAGATGGATGACAACAATATAATGATCCAATATTGATTAATATTTCATTGGTAAAGATTTTTCAAGACAATTTAGAACACTTGGAGTGCTCAATAACCAAATCGATTCTCACAACTGATCGAAGTATATTCAATATGACCATGAAAGGGGCACCAACATTCCCAAAATATAGAAAAATGCAAGAGTACCCTTGGGAAGGGTTCCCTTGGTAAGGTTCATAAAAGAATTTAGTGGCACATAACTAGTAGCGAGTGCAAATGAAGTGTTTATGGGGTATGGAATTATAGATCCCTCCATATAACTCCCCTATAGACATTAATGGCCCTAGATACATTAGTTACCCTAGTGGAATAATTTTCTCTAACAACTTTGGTGAACCTAGAGACATGACTACCCCCAACACTAGTAAGAACACTTGAGGTAGTATTGGAACCATGGTTAAAATTTCAACCAAATGGGAAAATAATATTTGGTATCATCGAGCTACCTATAGGAATGATGGAAACAAGTGGAAATCCAATTCTAGTAGTAAAACCAAGAATTTCAATAAATGGAGAGATCCATGAGAGAGAGAGATGGAGAGAGGGAGAGAGATCCATGTTGGTTACAAGAGAACACATTTCAATAAACGTACTACCTTGTTCTTTATGATTCCATATGCTATCATTAAAAGTGAATTGGGCTTTGTAGATCCATTTGCATCCAACAAATTTCTTTCTTAATCGAAGATAAGTCAATTGCAAAGTTTGATTTTTCATCAACAATTTGTATTCATATTCCACAACATATTCTGTTAGTTGGTTTCCACATATTCATAAGATTAAGCATCACACAACTATGACACAATACATAACAACAAATTTAACTTTTTATGAGAAAGTATCTTCTAAGGGTTTGAAACATCACCAATATCATATCATATTTCCTTAATAGTTTTTGTATCACATTTAGGATGATAATATTTATTGACAAAGTAAGTTTAAAGTTGATAAAAAACATCCCAAGTAGGATCAACAATTTCTACAACACCTTCAAAATCCAAAGAACCATGTGAACTATGAAACATGAAACACCAATGAATAAGCTAATAATATCAAAAGATGAAGGAGTAGTAAATATTAAGGCTATAACTTCTCTTTGAAGGAAACATCCCTTGAAATGAGGACACCATTAAAAGACGGATCTTATAAACAAAATTCCTTATACTCTTTGATATATACAACAATGATGCGTTTGCCACTTTTTTTTTTCTCATCTAGAATGTGGTCCCAAGCATCACAACTAAAAACCCTAAAATGATCAATGCTTCAATTTTGCACCATTCCAATCTTATTCATTTATGACACTTTTAATATCCTTGTTAGGGACATAAACCAAAATCCTTAAATGAGAAATGCTGGACTTTTGGCCATTCCAAGCTTCTTCGTGTATCACATTCTTAATAACCTTGGTGGGGACATAATTTAAGATATATTATGCAAGCTATTGCTACTATCCAAAATTTATAATCCATCATGTTATCATGGTTTACCTAACCGTCTTAATAAGAGTATGCATTTTCTGTTCAATAACATTATTTTCAAGAGGTGTATATGGTACATGCATTGACAATTAATGCTAGACTTGCACAAACTTTGTCAAAGGCATGGATTACATGTTTACAAATATTGTTAATCTTAAAAGTCATACTATATCAACCACATTGATGTTCAACAAGACATTTGGAATTCTTAAACTTATCTAGGACTTAATTTTTATATTTGAGGAAGTAAATCGATGTGCACTTCACAAATAGATTAATGAAGATATAAATATAGTCATTTCTTGAAAGGGGAATTATCCATTATACCATATGAGTCATTGTAAATGAGATACAATTGATCAACCACATGGCCTAAATTTTCATTCCCAAACTTCTCTCTATGATTCTTACAAATGATGCATTACTCATAAACACCATCCTTTAGGGCCGTAAAAGGTGAGATACGAACTAGATTCAACCTTCTTATTTATGCATGTTGAAAAAATTCAAGTAAAATAATTTTTCATGTTAGGAATGACCTACTTCATCAATATGAGTATGAATAGTGCAAAAATCCTACTAGGGATGTGACAACCCTTTTTTCTACCCCTCTTGTAAATTTCACCGTGAATTATAATTTGTGTAAATAATGTGGAAATGTAAATAATGATTGGGATGAAGGAGTGGACGTGGATTCAGAGGTCAAAGGAGGAGGATTTGCTTATGCTTAGTGCAAACCCAATTTTCTACATTTATTTTATCACCTATCTCCCCGATGAATTTATTGCTTGTTAGTGCAAGCATTAAAGTGTGTACAAGCCACCTAAGTAAAGGATTAGCCTATATAATCACTATTCTCATGGAGCGTGTTAGTGTGGTCAACAATCAAGAGAAGGGACCTAAATCCAAGGAGACAAACGAGAGATGGTATGTAGGAGTTATGAAAACAAAGAACAGAAGAGGGCTCAGAGAAGGAAGGGCAATAGATTATAAAAGAAGAGAACCTACAAGGGAGAAATGACACTCTCTATCCAATTTTATGTAATTGGGAAAACATTCTTGATGACTTGTGAGGCCAGTGGTTTGTGCCTGTGATTGGTTGGCTAGTGAAAGTTCAGTGGAGAGATGAAACACTTAGTGATTTCTAATTGAAATGATCAATCACTGGGGTACTTGTTAGAACACTGATAAATCACTTGACATATTGAGATACCCATGTGCTTTCTAAAATGGAATTGATAAGCCACTAAATTCTTTCCTTGGGGTTGATAAACCACTTATGTGTTTGGTCAGTAAGCTGATAAACCACATGGATAGTGGGATCTTAACTCTTACAGTTCTTTCCTAGAAAACCCAGCTAATAAACCACCTACACAGTGTATTCATTCTCCTGGAAATGAATAGTACTTCACTTAGCCTTAGGTGAATCCTTGTTCTTGATTTCTATTGGGATAGAGAGTCATTGTGGTGCTTACTGCTGGAGGCAATTGACAAACCACCTAGACAATGGGCTCCTCTTCTTGGTTATTTGTTTGACTCATTATTTGTGTTAATATCGCTAAGCAATTAACTACTAATACTATGAATCTAGCTTAGGGGTGGTCAGCTGCAAGAAATATCGTAGTGTAGTTGGCCTATGGTTGGGTGGAGAGTTGAAGTCCATCCCTTAGTTTCTAGTCATTCAAGTTAAACATATAAGTGAATTTACTTGTATGCATATATGTTGCAACATGAATGATGGATACTATTTAGTATATTTTATAGCAATGAATGTCAACTTTGGAGGAATGTGATATTCCTGTTTGTCTATGATGATATGCTTTATGTGTATGTTCTCATGGTTATGAGGGGCTTGGAGGCATCTATGTTTGCTGATATGTTCTTGAGGTGTAGAACCATTTATATCACCATGTATGGTTGTTGGAAGTGCTTGCCTAAACTACTATAGATTTTGATTTCTATTGTCTAATGAGTTGTGAATAACATGGATGTCTTTTTGTTTTAACACTGTCACTACCTTTCCTGAGAAAGGGTTTTGTTTTATGTTACTGTATTTGAATTTACAAAGTAGTGTTAGCCATGGTTCAAATTGTTTAAGTGTTTAATAGTAGGCATGTTGATAGATCCAAAGATTGCATTATGGATATATATAATATTTGGTATGTTAGTGTTTGAATAATGGCTTTCATTCCTGTGGAAGTTGGTGTTCTGAGCAACACAAGGCTTCAAGGAGAAACTTGGCAAAGTCCCTTGAAGTTATTATAATTTCTAAGTTTGAGTATCGCAGGGATTAGGCTTGTATTCGAGCCTGGAAAAGTGATTGGTATGATTTTGTATTCAATGTTGGATAGACTATGGTGAAATTTTATATATGGGTTGGATGCAATTTAGGCCTAGTGGCTCTGTGTAGGAATTTAGACATCTAATTAGTTTATACTTGTGCATTTTTGTGAATGGACCAAATTTGAATAATATGGATATCTCATGAAGGAAGCTAGAAGGAAGTAATATTCATTGAGGGCCTCACTTAGGTTGATCTAGATGTTATGTTATTTGGTAAGTGAATCCGGGCCATTCGGGAGGTCACACATGATGAAAAGTAGTTGTGGGAAGGATATTCATCAAGCTATATTTACATCTCCGTGAATGTATATGGGGTGAGGCTTAGCTTGGAAAAATTATTTGTGTGAGCTAGATTAGAGTGAAGCTATATTTAGTAAGATGTAGAGTTGTATCCAGAGTGGGCTTTCTTGGGTGATTACATGTGCAAGCTTAGATTCATGTGGAGCTGGGTGACATTTAGAGGTTTGGGGGTCCAGGAGGTATGCCAAAGTGTAAATTACGTGCACACCTAGATATCCCTTCAAACTAGATATAACAAGAAATCAATGATTTGCATGAAGGGGCCAGACTTGCTAGGACCTGTGAATTTGGATGAGGTGGAAAGCACCATGAAAGCACATCTATGGCCATGTGGATGCCATGCAGATGTTGTGGGTGATGTGGCACTATGCAATGTGACGTGGCAGAGCTATGTTGGTGCCATGTGGTAATGTCCCAACGACGTGGAGTTGTGTCATGTTGATGTGGTGCCATGTGATTGGAAAAACTTTGATTGGGTGTTGCTCCCAATATAGGAGTCGGATTAAGGTAAAGTTTATCGTTGGAAATGTGATGGTATTTTCCAAAGTTAATTCCCCAAGGTTTTGAGAAGAAGGTCTTTTTGTAACCCCACCTTCATAGTGAGACCATGGAGGTTAGGTTAGTTAAAATTAACACCTCCCACAACCTAGCAAGAGTAAAGGGTGGAAGGGAGCATTATAGGGTGGCATCAGAGTGAAGGTTATAAACTGAACCTTTGGAGATAAACTTTGGAGCTTTGATACAGGGTGGCATCAGAGTGCTCAAGTTCAACACTCAGATTGAATGGGCATAGGAGGATAAGTTTAAAAGTTCTGTTATAGAACGTGGTGTTAAAAGGATGATTGTTTGTTGTGTGTTGATTGTAAAATTTTTATTGGTGATTGTGTGTTGTATTCATATATGTATTTATAGTATAATTGTGAAATGATAGTAATGGTTGGCATGGCATATTTTGATATGTTTGTTTTCTAACTAGCATACTAACTTGAGATTTGATGTTTCAGATAACCTCACATCAACATGCTTATTGAAAATCTACCAAGGTGATGGGTAAATATGTGTATTTGTATCTTTGATTGGCTAACAATTATGTGTGTGTAACAACACATAAGAAGACACAAAGGAATAGTAAGATGGTAAAGGGGTGAGCAGTAGAATGGTGCAATATAACACTAATAGATCCCAACATTGTCAGGAAGAAGATTTAGTTGGAAAAAGGAGAGAGGAAGGCTCCCCTAGTTGGATAGAAACTCTTAGAAGCTTAAGAGATGAATTGAGAATTTTTAAGGTTAACAATGAGAAGATTGTTAGAGCTGAGGAGAATCAAGTAGAAGTAAATGTAGTTATACTGCAAAGTCTATCATATTTTCCAAGGCAAAAACAACATGAACTAGGTGCCAGATGCTTAGGAAAGTATAAGTACAAGAAGAGTCCATCAAGATTTGGGAAGCATTAATTGAGGACTAATGATCATGAAGGAAACAAATGAAAGAAAAGGCTTAGTCAAGGTGACTCCACTAAGTATTCCAAAGAGAAACAACATGCATTTATGAGAAACTGTCTACTATTGCAACCAAAAGACATTACCAAGAAAGGAGGAATGATAAAAATTTGATGACAAAGGAATTTAAGAATGAAAAACCTCCAACATTTGATAGAGATGTAAAAAAAGCTGAATAAGTAGACGCATGGTTATTGGGAATGAAAAAGTATTTCAGGGTACATGATTACTCTGGGAATATGAAGCCAAAAGTAGACATTTTTAACTTGAAAGGAAAAGTTGATGTTTGGTGGGAAGACCTGAGGAATATCAAGAGTATTATATAGAACGAGCTGTCCTGGAGGATATTTGAGGGATATTTTTGGGAAAAGTACCTATTTGAAAAGTACTATGACAACAAGGTCAAAGAATTCCATGAGCACAAATTAGGGAAATTGATAGTTGATGAGTATACAAATAGATTTTTAGAGTTGTTGAGGTATGTGCCTTACATCAAGGATGAGAAGGTAAAGATCTAGAGGTATGTCAGTGGAATTCCACATGCTTAAAGAGACATAATAGAATTTGATGAGCCAAAAACATTGGAGGATACCATCCAAAAAATGAGGTATTGCTATGAACAATCCAAGCATAAGAAAAAGTTCCTTGTTAGTTATTTCCATATTGGTTTGATTATGTTCACATCTTAAGGTCCAATTAGTCACTCCTATTATGCATGTAAAATTTTATTTTTCTTGTTTACCTTTTGGTAAATGGTCTTTATGTTTGGATTCGGTCTTACCCATATTTTTTTATTTGTTGTGTAGTTCAATCAAAGCATTACAAAATGTATCAAGGAGGAATAACACTAATAAACAAGATTTTTATTGATCAATAATAGAAATAAATAATTCATGTGGAGTATGCATGTTTCGGTGAATGGTATAAATCATATGATCATCCTTTCTCTTAAAATGGGTACCAAAACCCTCTAATTTTTATTATAGCTCATTGACCTATGCCAAATGACGTTTAATTATATCAATTTAGATGGACCTTATTGCATGATATTTTTTGGAGCTAAATAATCTAAGCCTCATTTGATTTAGAGAATATTTTTCTCAAGAGAATTCCTACCTTTAAATATGGAATTTCCACTCATTTGACATGTGGATTCGTGTAATGAAACTTTGACCCTAATCACCTATTAAGTTATTTTTCCTTCTTATCATATTATTTAGGTTTCTTTTCTTCACGCTTAATGTTCTTCCACAAACCATGTTTTTTTTCCAAGTAACATATTTGATGGAAAATGATTAGGTATTTTCCCTCATTCTACGTATAGAAACCATTAAAGGTAAATGCTAGGATTTTCGAGGTAGAAGGTTAGGTCAATAATAGGGATTGAAGTTGTTACAACATTATACTTATTATGAGCTCAAAATGCCACTAATAGGAATTGAACTTGGGTGGGGAGGATAAAATTCCATCCCACAACTACATAGGTTAGACCTAATTAACTAAGCAAGCCATGTTATTAATTATATCTTGCATTTCTTGCTTGCACATCTTGTAATGCCAGCCTTGATCTTAAGTTATAGGTCTATGGACACCATGTTGAAGGCATAATAAATGCTTTCTTTCAAAGAGAAAGGATTCTAAGGTGTAATAAGAAGTTTA
The DNA here is from genome assembly GCA_000404065.3 of Pinus taeda. NCBI lineage: Eukaryota > Viridiplantae > Streptophyta > Pinopsida > Pinales > Pinaceae > Pinus > Pinus taeda. Next base: position 11,072 of record APFE031495686.1, read on the forward strand.
ATCAAGTGTGTTGGACACCTAATCCATTAGGGTTGGTGTGGAAGAATTACGATAATTATTGGGAGTCCAAGTGACCTTTTGGAAGATGAAAACCAAGGGTCAATGACATGCATTTATTTGCACATCATGTTAATAGAATGAAGCACACAAGTTATCAAAATTCTACCAATCAATTTTGTGTGTTCAACATGGTATCAAAGCTAAATTCCTTCATAGTCTGCTCAATTTTGTGAAAGCCATTGGTTTTGTGGCCTCAATATGGGCACCATCACCAAGATTGTGTCGTTTTTCTACATGTGAGTTATGCTTGTCAGAACTGCACTTGAGAATATTACTTTCTATGTTTGTCATATTGCAGACCTAATGCACTCGACTACCCCTCTGCCCAGTTCTATCACAATGTTGAGTTTGGAACTAGAAGCTAGCTCTGGTTCAAGTTGTCCCTTTGGTTCTCTTCATAGATCATCAATTCCCCCCCTGTTTGTACAAGGTGAGAAGATTAAGATATCTCCACTGCAAAATGTGTCAATACCCGAGAATGAACTCTGAGGTATGACCGATATATCTTCTTGGATATTGAAGATCATTTCCAAGAAGCGAACCATCTAAGGTGAATCTTTGTTCTTACATGCATATTGTTTCTAATAGGGGGAATTAATGATTAGCTACCAAATTCAAATAAATATCAAGTGAGCCTAAGCCACAAACTGAACTAGAGCCAATTGCTAGTGCCAAACTTAAAATCGCGATAGAATTGGGTAGAGGAGTAGAACGATGCAAGTTAGTTCTGCCTTTCGGAACTGCACATGTAATATGACTTGGTTGGTGGCCAACCAGAGTGTAGGTTCACTAGGCATAGATACATGCAAAATTGGTTAAGTGAATGTCAGGTAGAGTAATGACAACATTGAGAGCTCAAAATGGCAGAGAAACAAGTGTGCATAGATAGTAGCACTAACATGTGCAAAGTGCACCCATATAAAAAGGAACCACTGAAGGAATATTTGACCATTCGTACACTAAGCAATGAATAGGTAGATGAAGAAAAATAAACGCCCACTTGATTAGACCACAAATATTTATGTGAAGGAATTCTAACAGTTATTGGAAGTCCAATCAACCTCTTGGAAGATGAAAACAAAGGGTCTGTGACATGTATTTATATGTACTTCATGTGAATAGAATGAATCACACGAGTTATTCAAATTTTGCATATCAATTTTGTGTGTGTGTAACATGGTATTAGAGATAGGTTCCTTCCTAGTCTACTTAATTTTTGAAAGCCATTGGTTTTGTGGCCTCAATACAGGAACTCTCACCAAAATTGTGCCCTTTCTTTGCATGTCAGGTAGGCTTGTTGGAACTGAACCTATGTGTTTTACCTTTTATGTTAGTCTTATGAGGGGCTTGGGAAGTGTAACCTAAATAAAACCAATCTTGGATATGAAAAGGATGTGTCCTTTCACATTCCAAACTATTCCAAACCATCCAATTTCAAAGTGCTAGATTTCTTCAAGACAACTCAAATTCACCTACTCCTCTTCCACAACCACTAAGTCAAAGTATCAACGTTGTGATCGGGTTGGCCATGTGAAAGATTAGTGTTTGTATCTTCACACTTTTGAGAATTGTTGTAAAAACACACATCATTCAAACAAATGTTCCATAAATAAGACTCATGCAAGAACAAAGATTCACCTTGGATGGATTGCTTCTTCACAATGGTCTTCAATAACCAAGAAGTTATATCGATCATACCTTAGAGTTAATTATTGTGCATTGAAACATTTTGCAGTTGAGATCTCTTCATATTATCACCTTGTATCTGATAGGGGCGAAGTGGTGATTAGCTACCAACTTCAAAGGAATATCAAGTGAGCTTGAGCCATAACCTAAATTAGAGCTAGGTGCTAGAGCTAAAGTCATCCATAGTTAGAGACAAAGTCATGCTTCATGCGCATGTTTTGGTTCGTGCCCTGCCTTAAACTACCATTGGTAAAAGACTCTGGCTTCTACTACATAGTTTGTGGTCATTTTCAAACCATCATCAGGGATCACTTCCACTTCACAGAAGACTTGAACCTCTAGCTAGATTCAAAACTATTCCAAGAACTTCTTCGAGTCTTAAATCCAGAGTTGGTGATTAGCCTTAAACAAACACTGATACAAACCTCAAGTTCCTCTACCTCATTTTTTTTGTGGTATTCTTAAACCACCATTTTAGAGAGCACATCCAACTGTTGGCTGCCATGCATTTTTTCATTTTAGCTCTCTTCTTGGACTCATGTACATCCCTTCAGATTTAGGGGGAAAATGTTGGAAACCTAATCCATTAGGGTTGGTGGGAGGAATTCCAACAATTATTAGAAGTCAAAGCAACCTCTTGGAAGATGAAAACCAAGGGTCAGTGACATGCATTTATATTTGTATCATGTGAATAGAGTGAATAAAATGCATCCCATGAGTTATCCAATTTTTTCCTATCAATTTTATGTGTGTTTGACATAGTGCATGGAGTGTGAGATAGTTCCCTTCTTACTTAATAAAAGCAAATTCCTCATTTTTTGAAAAATAATATATCAAAGTAAAAGAATAAAGGTATTTGACATTTTTTGAAGGAAAAATAGGGACAATTTTTATTAACTTTAATTTTATTATATCCAATGCCCCCAAAGGGGTATCTCACTTTCCAAAGCATGCAAACATGTTATGTAAAATATTATGAGTCCTTAGTGCAATCCCCTCGATTAACCTGTGTCTATGTTAGGGTTCGACGTGGTGCATCTGGTGGTTATAGTGGTAACAAATGGAATCAACCTTTCGTCATGCAAGTGTGAGACTGCCTCAACTATCATTCCACTAGAAAAATGAAATATTATATCCAAAAATATAGCTTAGATGTATTTCCCAAATTGTTTTAATGATCAAATATTTTAAGCCCAATAAGTAGATGTAAATATGAGAACCACAGATGTATATATTTTTTCACTTTTGATTTTGGAACATGTATTCTTGCATTTCTATCATACTAACTATATAAACACATGTAAACCCTACACCACTTATAAACAAACATGAGATGGTAGAAACATCACTAAACATAGTGTAACATTCACAAAATAACATACACATGATATTTTTTGGTATACACCTAACATAAAATCAAATAGACTTATAAAATAACTAGTCCTTACCTCAAGGTTCGGATCAATGTTAAAATTGTATCATCTTGGTATTAATTTGTTAATGTTAATTTTGTAGAACTATATATATAAAGATTCTGGACCTGATTTTTCATCAATATCTGCTAGACGTTGTGTCCATCTAGTGAAAGGATTGAATTAATTTTGGTATCAGAGTCATTCACATGTTATGTATTTGGAAAAGAATTTAGTGAAATATCTTGTTATCATGATTTGTGATAAGTCCCTCTTGTTGAGCACCGTTGAAGTCAAGGAAGGTGTGGAGTGCGCTATTAGGGCATGAAGAGTTACGATTAATCAAGTTATTTTGCTACAAGAATTTTCGAGGTGCATAAGTTATTCTATTCTTCTAATGGCTAATAATTCTTATAGTTTGACATACAATTTAGAGCGTAAAGCTGCTCATGAAAGACATTGGGATTTCTTGAAATATTTCAATAAGAAAGAATCATATCCTATTTATAATGCAAGAATAGTCTTGCATGAATTTGGCCCTCAGCCAAATTGGTCACTACCCATTATAGATGTCGGAAAAATTTATGAACTTCCTATGTTCAAATTTAAAGCTGCAAGTTTGTTTCAATTTACTTCTGTAAATGTTCCAATTTCAATAGGACAATCTGTTTATCAAGTACCACTGATGAGTAGAGAAGACACTGAATGGGGAATAGAAAATGGATTTAAATATGTTCATTTGGGCATGATTCAATTTGGAATCAATCCATTAGTTAGGCCAGGCCTTAACACCTCCAACCTAGGTTGTGTTCTGGACTCTAGACATGATGATTTCAATGATGCATTAATAGGAGGGTTTCAAAGTCCATTAAATAATGGACTTGTATGGTCATCTGTGGTTCCTAGATATCAGGTCTCTCCCACTGATCCATACTGTTAGACTCCGTCTCATGTCAGATATTTATTCTTCTTCAAAACCCTGTTTTGAAGAAGAAATCATTAATGTGTTGTATAAATTTATGTAATTCATTCTCTAGCTCTTTAAAAGGCAGCAGCGACTTCAAAGCTCCTATCCCTGCACAAGCACAATTCTATTTGGAGAAAGTCTCACTGGAAATCCCAAACAAATTACATTGCCACAGCTATTGAATTAAATGATTGTATTAGCACTGGGAATGACCTGCTGTTCATTTATCAGAGGAATATGATCCGAGGTGATTGGTTTTACTTTGATAACGGATAATGCCCCCAAACTGTCAGTTCTTGTTTCGGTATTCTGCACCAAGTTCTAGAAGGACATGTTGGTGCTTACTGGATAGGCGGTGCTATATTGAAGAGAATTACTGAACCTGGTTTCCATTTGAAGATGCCTGTTTTGACTCAGTATGAGCCAACTCAAGCGACCATCCAGACAGATGAGTTTTGCAGCACGCGCACTTTGCAGGATGTGTACATTGACAAGTTTGATCAGATTGACGAGAACATGAATCCTAGTTTGCTCATTATGAGGAAAGAATATGCACGACATATAGCTGGGGTCCTTCAACAAGAGGAAGCACAGGTGTGGGCTCTTTTATATCACAACTCTGTTCACGGACTCAACTTCACCACTTTCATGGGAAATTTAACAGTTGGACGTGGACCAAGTATATTGCTGGTCAAGGACAAAGAAGGGTACATCTATGGAGGTTATGCTTCTCAGCCATGGGAAAGACACAACAACTTCTATGGTGACATGAAGTCCTTTCTTTCAGTCTATCTCTGAAGGCAGCCTTATATCGACCTACAGGGGCTAATGGCAATATGTAGTGGTGTGCTATGAATTTCATGTCAGCGAGTGTTCCTGATGGTCTAGGTTTTGGTGAGCAAGTAAACCATTTCGGACTCTTTTTGTCGGAATCGTTTGGCTGGGGTCATTCATTTGAGTCTGTTACATATAAAGGTCCCCGCTTGACCAAAACGGCAACCATTTTCCCTGAAGTCATAGAATGCTAGGGAGTAGTTGTTAAAGGAAATGATCAGGAAACTCTAAATGCTGTGAAAGGCACAGTGCTGGAGCGATTCAAAGAAGATCGTAATTTGTTGAATATGATGGGGATTGCAAATTCAAGTGATCAGTAGACTGGATTATGTAGCAATTCAGTAGTGCAAAGATTGTGAGAAGGCTTCTCCAGGTGGCATATTTGATTGTGACATTTATGATTTCACTTATTTCACAGCTCTCCTCTCTCCCTTAGACGTTCCTATGTACTTTATGGTTACCCCTCGTCATTGTTCTCTTTCTGACACCTTAATTGCCAGCGGAATCCATTATGGATGAGACCCATAATTTTTTCATATGCTACCCGAGTTCACCCAATTGTAAATGATGGCAGGCGTGGAGCAAAGCATTGGTTTAGATGTGGAATATTATTGTAGACAATGTGATAAAAAGACAAACCTGATGATGCTTGTCGCATCTGAATCTCTGGAAGTACGAGCTGATGTTGAGAAGAATTTGTGTCTTGCTTTACGCATCATACAGGGTACAAGGCAGATTGTGAGGAGGAAGAGGCAAAAGAGAACCACTTAGTTAGAAACATAGACATCTGCATGGGTGTCTATCAAGGTCAATCACAGAAAATAGAATTTGGAATTTACTCACATTATATCTTGCACTGATACCCCAGGGGGAAGGATAGCGCTGCTGTCCCATAAAAATTGGTCATAAAAATGATTCCTTTTAAATAGAAGACAAGAGTGAAGCTTACAATGATTTTACAGAGGTTAACATCTCTAGCAAAATACTAAGTTTGGTCTAGTGATTCATGAAACGTCTTACTTTGTTCCCCTTATTAAATTGTGCGATATCACTCAGAATAGTTAAGATACTCGGGATTTTCTTGTCTACTGTTCCATGAAAAGGATAGAGATTAAGCCTGCAATTCGTGAAATTGATACAACGATCTGGGCAGTACACTGCAGAAGGTTGGCATTTTCATGATTTGTGGCTTTGCAAACAAAAGCTACGATCTTGATGGGATGAAACTGACCCAGCTTTGACCATGATAGGTGGGACCTCACCTTTAACATTAGCACAAGCTGAGATTGGCAATATCTTCTTATGTATGTTCTTATGTATGAAGTATACGTGATGTAAAGAATCAGTGTACTTTTAGCTATCTATTCTAGATGAGAGGGAAGATGAATCGTTTGCATATAAACGTGGCAGTTGTTGCAACATTTAAGATGTTCATTTCATCTAAGGAAGATATGCGACATAAAATCTGGACAGGGACCATTTATGGCATTGCAGTGACATCGTAAAAGCTATGGTTGTGCTCACCATCCCGATTCTCTTGAGGAAGACGAAGAAGCTGGCATTCTAAACAGAAAGAGCAATCTTTTCCCACTTATTTTAGATTGTATTTTTAATACATGAATTGTCTTTGCCCCCGAGCTCAACTGTCTCATAGCATTTTAAGACATCTGTCACAGCAGAAAACGAGGTTAATTCGCCTACTTTTATCCTCAGTTCCAGATTCCAAGGCATAAATTCAGTGGGTAAAGAATGAAGTGGCAGCGGGAATTGGACATTTGGCATTAGTTATCTCCATCCAACAAATCCTCCAAAAAACCTCAACTATTCGAGGTTCTTTCCAGAGATCTTTCGGCGAACAAATTCACCGGAAACATCAGCAGCTCATGACAGATAGCAACCGATCCTTTACTAATGTCCAGTTCTGGTCCTGTGGAAATCTGCGCTCCAGCATTCATCTTTTAATTAGCCAATGATCAGAGGTTTTTTAGGGACACGGTTCTGTTTTAGGATAGAATGTAACGCTCCTTTCTATTATTGTAAATTGCAGTTCAAACAACGCTCTGATTATGGGGTCAATCTGTTGTTTTTGTTTTAGAATAGTTTATAAAAATAATCATTTGTAATAAAAAGGGAGTTAGAGAGAAGAGGAGAGTTTTCTGAAGGCTGGGAGCTGCTGGAGCGTAGGTATGTTAATTTAGCATAGGTTTTCCCTTTGTATCATATGTAAACTGTTATGTTTCATTCACCTCATTATCATATCTAATTGAGCAAATGAAGTGATTAGGTAGGAATTCATAGTATTATATGCTCCTCCTATAAATTTGCTCACATTCGATGTTTTCTTCTGTTTAAGGAGGATTCAGAGTTATTTTCTGCCCTCCTTAGCTCCTCA
>APFE031495696.1:0-14566 GCA_000404065.3 Pinus taeda
GGTTTGAAAAAATAAATTATGAGTACTTTTTGGATAAGAAACATATCATGAAGATAAAGGTTATGAATATGTCAGAAAGTGTTGGGGTTTCTCACTCAAATCCATACTATGTCATGCAACAGGGAAAGATAGCTTCCTTAACATTAATGAAAGACTCAAAACAATTGGATTTGCTCAGGGAAATAGGGGGCACCCGTTTATATGAGGAATGATGCAAGGAAAGCTTAACAATTATGTAGGAAATTGAAAACAAGAGCAAACAAATTATTGAAGTTGTTCAGCATATTGATGAAATAGTAAAGGAACTTGATGAATAGAAAGAGGATCTGAAAAAATATTAGAAATTATACAAGCAATGAAGTTCATTGGAGTATACTATCTTTTAAAAGGAAATGCAAGATATAAAGATGAAAATAGAGGAGATTGAAGAATCACGTACTAAAGTATCTAAAAAGTCAACGAGCATGTATAATAGGATTTTTTAGGAAGATGAGTGTTTTAATACATTAGAAAAAGACCTGAAAAATTTATGTAAGGAATCTCAAGCCATGCTGAAGAAAAAGGATGTTGTACAGAAATATAAAACTGAGGCAATGAAAAAAAACATGTAAAAGCTAAGGTGGATGTAAGATATTTGGAAGATAAAATAAATGGAGAAGGATAGATGAAGGAGGACGTAGAAAATAACCAGAAATATTCAAAAAATAGATTCAAAAACAAAGATTGGGATTGGAAAATGTCAGGCCCTTACACGAACAACAATTAGTATATAAGAATCATATTAAATTCCATCACCTCATGTATGATTTTTTGACTGAAAAAATCAAGAATGGTTTGCATGCCATGTACATTGAAGAAAAAATTCCTACAGAGAATTTGCACTTAAAAATAGAAAGAAAGATGCAAAAAGAGAGATAGAAAATAAATCACCTCTTATTAAAAAAAATTGCAATGGTTGTTATAGAAGCTCTCATACACTACACTCATAAGAAGAATTCAAAAGAAGAGAATGTAGAAGTATTTTAGTGACAATTATTTGATGTACAATGAAATATTAATTAATGATATATAGATATATAGAACATCCTAGATTTAAAATATTGACATTTACCTACCTATGTAAAAAACAAAAAAATCATTACAAAAAAATTGAAAAGAAAAACAAAAAAATGCAAGCCTGGAAAACACTTAAAAAACAAACAACTCAAGAAAGAAGAAGAAGAAGAATAATACCTCAAAAATTGTTACAAAACCAACATTTAAAAATAATTATCCCCGCTAAATACATAAGAAAATTTAGAGTATAAAAACAAGCCCCTCCAAAAAAAGGAGTTGATGTTGCATCAACGCTTTTCAAATCAACATGAAAATCACTAACATTTAAAAATCAAATGTCTATACTTAATATATAAGAAAATGTAAAGTGTCAAAAATATGCTCCAAAAAAAGGGTTGATGTTGCATCAACATTTTTAAAAATCGAATTATTTTTTGAAACTTATAAATAAATGAGAACTCGATACAATGCTCTTTAAATTGGTTACTTTGTTTATGAGTAGTGTAAGTTTGAATTCTTTCTTTTCTTTATACTCACATGTAAATGACTAACTTAATTTTGAAGGTGCACTAAGGAGGAAAAATGGGAAACAACAATGAATGAAGAAATAGATGCTATAGAAAAGAAAGATACATGGGCATTAGTGAGTCTTCCACAAAGAAAATAAGTCATAGGTGTAAAGTGAGTCTATAATACCAAAAACAATGTGGAAGGAAGAATAGAAAGACATAAATAAAGGTTGGTTATTAAGGGACACCAACAACATCTTAGAAGATATTATGTTGAAACATTTGCTCCAATTGCAAGAATGGAAATTGTGAGGATAATTTTAGCAATAACAACTCAACATAAATGGAGGGTGTATCAAATGGAAGTAAAATCAACCTTCTTGAATGGAGTATTGAAAGCAGAAGTATATGTGGAGCGGCCATCTAGTAATTAGGTTGGTGTCGCAGGAGTAACGGTGATTACAGAGATCATTTATTCAAGGTAGCACAAATGATTTAATGGAGCCTATCATGAGCTAAGAAGTAAGCCACCTTTGATCTCCATGTGCTCGCCTTATTAAATTAAATGAAGAATAGAGAAGCCATGCCGAAGTACCTTTCAAGCTCTTTGAGCCATGAGTAAGCTTGGAGAGCCTTGTTGGAATGTGTAGTTGGACTGAGGATTTATTTCTCAACATGGAAACTCTCAGGAGCTCATTCCAAATGTATAATTTGGCTGAGAAGATCAAGTGATTTTATTATAGGATGGAGAAGCCATGCAGAGGTACACTTGGGAAGTGTAAATTGCAGATTTCAAGTATCAGACACAACAATATGAAGGAATTCCATACATAAGTACACTCATCCAGTGCGTAGGAGCATTTATCATAACGCGGGAGAGGAATACAACCCATGATTGTAGTTGAGCAATGGGGGGGAATGCAACATAGTTTCCAGTGATATGTGTAGAAAGTTATGTGGGTGTGTGTGCACTGTTGTGTGAGGCCAATGAGCATATTGTATAGAGAAGAGGATGAGAGTGCTTATGCAGAGGAAAGAGATCCTGAGAGAGCCTACGTTGTTGTGCGAGAGGCAGAGAAGAACCCGTGGAACAGAAGGGGATGATTGTTGAATGCGTGTTGTTTAGACAAGAGGGCTGATAACATTAAGATTTTGTGGAGGGGGCATATTTCTGAGAGAGTTATGTGTTAGTAGGTTTTGAGTTAACAACTAGCTATTTTAGTGAGTACAACGAACATAATGATGTGTGGGCCAAGGGTAGACAAGAAAACAGAGCTAATATCAGGCAAAGTGACTGCAAATTACAGTGAAAAGTAGGCTATCTTTTGAGTCTAGATTGGAGTCTACATACAAGAAGTTGGTGCTTCCATATCTAGTGGGTGTCTAAAGAAATCTTGGGTTTTGGTGCCTTCTACAAGTTGGTGCTTGCATAAATCCAAGGAGCTACAATTTTTTGCTTGAAACAAATCTATGAAGTTGGTGCTTGCATAAATCCAAGGAGCTACAATTTTTTGCTTGAAACAAATCTATGAAGTTGGTGCTTCTAGTAAGTTGATCAAGTGTTTGCAAATGGAGGGAGTTCATGCTTCCTGCTAGTGGGTGATAGAAAACAATCAAAGGGAGTTGGTGCTTCCTATGAGTGGTGGCTCATAAAAAAATTGATGTAATAGAGTAGGCGCTCTTATTTTAAATCAATAACAATAATAAGCTTAGGTGGTGTTTTCCTAAACGTGTTTCCATGTTAAACCTCTATGTCATATTTGTGATGCTTATGATGTGTATGCTTGTGTTGAATTATATGGTTTCTATTATGGTTTTTTAATGGTTTCTCTCATATAATGGATGCCAAATTTGAATAAGTAAAGATAAATTAGCATAAAATTTAAAATTAGCCTTAAGACTGATTCACCCCCAGTATTAGCACTGTTTCCAACATAAAATTTATTTTAATGTTAAAAATATGAAAAGTTGTGAAATGAATAAGTGGAATGTAAAGAGACAAGACTTTTCACTTCATATTCCTACATGGAATACTAACAACCAACAAATCTTGTTAACAAAATATGCGATTTTGGAAGGTTAAAAAGTTAAAGAGTATGTAGAAGAGTTGAGTTGTTGTGAATCTATGTTTGTGAGTTCCCTGACACAAAGAGACAAAGGTAGAAGAGTAGATGTGAACAAGATTTGAGGAGGAGAAGAGGTAGAGATAGAGAGTGGGGTAGGTTAAACTAAATACCAGGTAAATCGACACATTATATCTTATTTTTATCATAATATTGTAGGATCCATATAGGTTGAAGCTTGTTGAAGTAGAAGTAGGAGGTTTCAAGCAAGTTATAGGTTGCTGAACAAATTGAGGTAGGAGCCTCCTGCATGTTGTAGCCTACATAAAATTGATGTAGGTGGGAGTAGGATCTTCCCAACAAGTTATAACTTGCAAAATAGAAGAGAGGTTGCAGCCTCCAAAAATTGATGTAATAGAGGTAGTAGGACTTTACCTTTGCATCACAACTTCATGTTTTTCTCTCTTTATAGGTTTTCACTTATGTTTCATGTCCATGTGTGTTTCTTTTATGTGTTGAAGATAAGTTTGCATGGAATGTTGTTTATGTGTTAAAATATGCTTTTTGTATGGAGCAATGATGTTCATTTAATAATTCAATTAAATGTTAAAAAGGAAAGTAAACAGAAAATTTGATGTCCATGAATGCACTAAATCAATTCATCTCCCCCCTCCTCTTAGTTTAGTCAAGTTTCCAACAATTGGTATCAAATTTGGTTCCTTCTGTGTCAATGTTCCAACTGTGTTAGTGTGAAATTCCTTGGAAGGTGTACCAAAAACACTTCACTTAAGTCAGTAGGTGACAAGTGACCCGAACAACAATTTGATAGCTACTTATGATTCATAACTACAATATATGATCCAAAATATAAAGAAACAATAAATATATCCAATGCAACAACCCAAATTGCAACATGTATGATCCAAAATAGAAAGCAACAGTAAAGACATCCAATGCAATAACCCAAATTGCAACATATACGATCCATAATAGAAAATAGCAGTAAATATATCCAATGCAATACTTTACTTGTGGTTTGCATAACAAGTTAATATAGCAGTAATTGTGAGATAGGAAGGAGACTGTTTAAAAGAAAATATATATAAAAATAATAATAAAAATAATATTCTGAATCAACACAGACAACATTGTATATACAACATAACAGGTGTATATTTCTTTTTCTAAAACTGAGCATATTATTTTCATGCTCGTTATTCCTTGGAAGGGACTAATGAAACATATGTTCTCCCAAAAAAATATTGGCGATTCAGAGATGAGAGGTTCGAATTCTGTTAACTCAAACTCATATGATTTCTCCACTCCCATCACAAGATTTCTAGCTTCAAAAATGTACATAAATCAGGTGACTTTTGAGGATTTCAATAGTTACAAGGAGTAGTTTGCAACAAATCCATTTAGTTCCAAGCATAATTTTACAATTGGTGCCAATGGGTACCAATGGATCATGGAAGTTTTTTTTTCATACAAAATGATTTTTTCTAAGTGACTTATTCCACAGTCTCCATGTTGAAGATAGGCAAGCATTGTTACATGAAGGTGTGGGCCATCAAGAATTTTTAGCATTCATGGGGATAATTTTTTATAACTCTGGTGATCTCATTCTAATTGGAGGAAGTGTGTTTGTGAAGGACTATTGGTTTGAAAAAATAAATTATGAGTACTTTTTGGATAAGAAACATATCATGAAGACAAAGGTTATGAATATGTCGGAAAGTATTGGGGTTTCTCACTCAAATCCATACTATGTCATGCAATATGGAAAGATAGCTTCCTTAACATTAATGAAAGACTCAAAACAATTGGATTTGCTCAGGGAAATAGGGGGCATCAATTTATATGAGGAATGATGCAAGGAAAGCTTAACAATTATGCAAGAAATTGAAAACAAGAGCAAACAAATTATTGAAGTTGTTTAGTATATTGATGAAATAGTAAAGGAACTTGATGAATAGAAAGAGGATCTGAAAAAATATTAGAAATTACACAAGCAATGAAGGTCATTGTAGTATACTATCTTTTAAAAGGAAATGCAATATATAAAGATGAAATTAGAGGAGATTAAAGAAGCACGTACTAAAGTATCTAAAAAGTCAACGAGCATGTATAATAGGGTTCTTAAGGAAGATGAGTGTTTTAATACATTACAAAAAGACCTGAAAAATTTATGTAAGGAATCTCAAGCCATGGTGAAGAAATAGGATGTTGTACAGAAGTATAAAACTAAGGCAATGAAAAAAAACATGTAAAAGTTGAGGTGGATGTAAGATATTTGGAAGATAAAATCAATGGAGAAGGATAGATGAAGGAGGATGTAGAAAATAACCAAAAATATTCAAAAAATAGATTCAGAAACAAAGAATGGGATTGGAAAATGTCAAGCCCTTACACGAACAACAATTAGTATATAAGAATCGTATTAAATTCCATCATCTCATGTATGATTTGTTGAGTGAAAAAATCAAGAATGGTTTGCATGTCATGTACATTGAAGAAAAAATTCCTACAGATAATTTGCACTTAAAAATAGAAAGAAAGATGCAAAATGAGAGATAGAAAATAATCACCTCTTATTAAAAGAATTGCAATGGTTGTTATAGAAGCTCTCATACACTACACTCGTAAGAAGAATTCACAAGAAGAGAATGTATAAGTATTTTTAGTGACAATTATTTGATGTACAGTGAAATATTAATTAACGATATATAGATATATAGAAAATCCTAGCTTTAAAATATTGACATTTACCTACGTATGTAAAAAACAAAAAAATCATTACAAAAAAACGCAAACCTGGAAAACACTTAAAAAACAAACAACTCAAGGAAGAAGAAGAAGAAGAAGAATACCTCAAAAATTGTTACAAAACCAACATTTAGAAATAATTATCCATGTTAAATACATAAGAAAATTTAGTGTGTAAAAACAAGCCCCTCCAAAAAAAGGAGTTGATGTTGCATCAACACTTTTCAAAATCAACATGAAAATCACTAACATTTAAAAAACAAATGTCTATACTTAATATATAAGAAAATGTAAAGTGTCAAAAATATGCTCCAAAAAAAGGGTTGATGTTGCATCAACATTTTTAAAAATCGAATGATTTTTTGAAACTTATAAATAAATGAGAACTCGATACAGTTCTCTTTAAATTGGTAACTTTGTTTATTTATGAGAAAAATGAAGGTTAGGGTAGTGTAGGTTTTAAGTCTTTCTTTTCTTTATACTCACATGTAAATGATTAACTTAATTTTGAAGGTGCACTAAGGAGGAAAAATGGGCAACAACAATGAATGAAGAAATAGATGTTATAGAAAAGAAAGATACATGGGCATTAGTGAGTCTTCCACAAAGAAAATAAGTCATAGGTGTAAAGTGAGTCTATAATACCCAAAACAATGTGGAAGGAAGAATAGAAAGACATAGATAAAGGTTGGTTATTAAGGGACACCAACAACATCTTAGAAGATATTATGTTGAAACATTTGCTCAAATTGCAAGAATGGAAATTGTGAGGATAATTTTAGCAATAACAACTCAACATAAATGGAGGGTGTATCAGATGGAAGTAAAAGCAACCTTCTTGAATGGAGTATTGAAAGAAGAAGTATATGTGGAGTAGCCATCTAGTAATTAGGTTCAAGGGAAAGATGACAAAGCATATAGACTAAAGAAATTTCTTTATGGGTTGAAGCAAGCACCACGAGCATGGTATAACAAAATAGACTCATATTTGTTGAGCAATGCCTTTAGCAAAAGTTATGGTGAGCCTACACTCTACATAAAAGAGGGTGATGGTAAGATTTTAATTGTGGTTTTATATGTAGATGATCTAATTTCGATAGGGAGTGATGATAATCTCATTATTGATTTCATAGATGTCGTGAAAAATGACTTTGAGATGACAAATTTGGGATTGTTAAGGTATTTTATAGGCATAGAAGTGAAGCAAATTGAACATGGTAATTTTATTTCTCAAACAAAGTATGCAACAAACATCTTGAAGAGATCTAAAATTCAAAACAAGAAGTGTGATCCAACACCAACAACTATGGGTTTGAAAGTGAGTGAAGTGGATTGTAGCAATAATGTACATCCAACAGTATACAAAACCATGGTTGGAAGTTTGATGTATTCCACTAAAACTAGACCTGATTTAATATATGCAATGAGTTGGTCTCTAGATTCATGGAGATTGCAAAGGATACGCATTAGTTAGTAGCAAAAATAATTCTAAGACATGTTAATGGAACCAAGGGATACAACATTTTGTATATCACAATAAATGAATCTAGGATTGTTGGATATACAGAAAGTGACTAGAAAGGAAGTGTAGATGATAGATAGAGCACATTAGGTTATTTTTCTCATTTGTGTTTGGGAGTCATTTCATGGGCTTCCAAGAAACAACCAATTGTTTCTGTTTCCACAGTTGAAGTTGAATATGTAGTAGCGATAAGGGAATATTGTCAAGAAATTTAGATGAGAAGAATGTTTAAATACCTAAGGCATGACTAAGAAGAAACAACAAATATTTACTGTGACAAAAAATTTGCAATTTATTTATACAAAGAACTTAGCCTTTCACAAAAGAAGTAAACATATTGACACAACGTATCATTTCATGAGAGAATTGATCAATGATAGAGAGATTGTTTTGAAGCATTGTAGGTCTCAAGAACAATATGGAGACGTATTCACCAAACCATTGAGAAAGGAAGTTTTGTTCATCTAAGAGAGAGCTTGGGCATCATGAATATCAGTAGGTGTTATTAAGGGGGAGTGTTGGAAATAATCTCACCTACCAAATTTAATCTTCGAAACTCTCCCTTTCCTGGCATACCAAAAAAATACTATGACATTTCTCCTTCTATCATTGAATCGACAGTTAATAAGTGAGTTCATTGTGTAATTTTGTATGCATGGTTGGGCTTGTATGTAAATATGTGTAATTTTTATTTTTTTTGTATTTTCTAGTCATCATGCTTATGAAAATAAAGCAATTCTTACTATGGTAAAAATGTGACAGAGAAAAAAAAAGTTTCTACTATGAGTGTAAACAAATTTTAGTTGAATTTTGTAAACAAGGTTTTCATTGTAAAAACAAAGCACTCACTACTAGTGAAAAACATAGCTATAACAAAGGTTTTTTGAAGTGATTAAAGAGGAGAAGCAATGCTTGTTTTGTAAAATAATTTTCTTCTGAAATGAAATGCTAAATATATCTCAATTTGACTCTTGTATGTTCTTTTTTTTGTTTTTATCAATCTTTCCACTTTTATCCTCCGACTCTTTCTTCATATACCCATCTTAAGCCAATATTTGTTTAGAGAATATTCACATTTAGGAGAAAGAGAACTCATGGAACACACACCCACATAATTATTTTGTTAGTTTTCAGAACATTATTTGAAATAATGATGGTATTTTACAAATTTAGAATTGATATATTAATATAAATTTATCTTACGTTTGAATTTAAAATAGATTAAGAGGGATTAAATTAATAGAAATAAATATTTTCCCTATTAAAAGAAATGTATTCATTTGGAGGGTTGTGATTTGGTCTAACGGATCTAAAGTTAAATGGATCTAACTGTTAAGATGAGAAAGTAGAATTATTACACAAAAAAGCATGACAACTCTATATTAAACAATGTAAAAGTAAAAATATAAATACAATAAGCTTGGCCTCATGATAGGCAAACTATCTTGTACACACAATCCTTCAATTGAACAAATATCTCAACCTCCCACAAAAATAGGAAGTTAACTAGGTTGAGATAATCTCTCTAGTCAAATAGGTTTCAACAACCTCATAGATGCTAAAAACAAACTCCGCTCTATGTAGAGAACCAACTCTACTTAATAAATAACAATAATCATAAAAACAAATATATGATCACACATAACAAATAGGAGTTATATAGTCCCAAACTTCCCCTTAATGATTACTTTCCTTAATCCTAATCAATTGGGGTCTTCGATCTTCACAAATATGTTCTCTACAACAAATGCTTCATTCTGACTTAAAGAACCTCCTAATCAACAAAGTCTACCTCTGGTCTAACCTGATGCTCTCACTTCATACCCCGATCATGCATACATCACTAAACTATTGAAATCTATATAAAGGAACAACCATCCACCAAAATGCATAGGTAAATAGACACTGCAATTATCGCTATACTAGGATGTCCCTTTCTGTACATGGTTCATTCAACCTATTGATGAACTCCCTTTGAATGTAGAAATTCACCTCCAGTGTCGACAACCAACAATGTGGTACACCCATAGAGCATTTAACCAAAAAATAACTCACTCCTCTAAGTGTTAAAGAACTCCCTAATAGAGGCCACTAAACTAAACTAAACAATATATCCAAGTCATCACTAGGGACACTTGATAAAGGGGTATGCATGCCTCTCTAGGTCTTGTAATGATATGTCATTTTCATGGTACATAGATACATATACAACACACTAAATTTCATGGAGATACCATGTACAAACTTTTTAAGGACCGCTAAATCAAATAAAAAAATGGCACCATAGACTTACTACAACTTCAATTGTGAATCACATTACAATATGGTCATGACTTCGTTATTATTTCAAACTTGCAAAATTTTACCTTTTTTATCCACAACCATCTAACCTCTATTGCTACCACAACAAATATCCTCTACTGCCATAATAGTTCCACAAGCATTGTCACATGCTCCTCTTGGACCAAGATATGTGGAACTCTTTGTTGAGTCCAAGACCTCTATGTCCTTACTATTGCAAACTCACTATTCCTCTTCAAAACTTCAGCTTACAATCAACACTTGGTTACAAAGAATAATACAACTCTCTTTCACCTCAAAAAATGTCCTTTCTCCTCCCTTCATCTGAAGAACTGTCATCATGTACCAACTAGAAGCCAATCATAACACTAATACTTCAAATCAAATAGGAACTTATTGTACTCTAGGGCCTAACATCAATGTAACCATGTACACTGAGTAACTGACCATCGTATGGACTTACTTCCATCTAGCGAGATAAATGGGTGTCGTTCATTGTACTTTCTAATTATCTAGGAATGTAGTATGGTTATGTGATGTATTTATCTTAGTTTTACATTCTTTGCACCTTCCAATCAAAACTTACGTTGCACCACTCAACAAACCGTTATATTGAGCATAGGAGGAAATGTCAATCTTCCTTATAGTAAGCAACACACCATTAAAATATTTTAAATGTAGATTTTGTATTTATTTTTCAATTACTCTATATATATATATATATATATAGAGAGAGAGAGAGAGAGAGAGAGAGAGGGGCCTAATGGTTAAGAGATTGTGTTCCTCTAAGAGGTCACATGTTCAAAACTAGAGAGGGGTAGAGTATGTATGTCTTCCTAGATTTAGGCGTGGATATTATTATTATTATAAAATAATATTGAAATATTTTAATGATGATGATGGTTAACGTCCACTGAGACCAAATTGGTCTATCGGACATACAATTTCTTAATTTCTAGTTGTCTGGCTCCTCGTCTTTCTTGGCGAGATTGGTGATGTAGCTTTCTTTTTCTTCTCTACAGTCTTCCAACATTCTTTATCTTGCATCTCGTTCATCTCTTCTGGTTCTTGGGAGATTGGTGTCTTAGCTTCGTGATCTATTGTGTTTGTCCTTTTCGAGATAGTCGGAGAAGAATTTTGGTCTAGGAGATCTGCTTTGCTGTTAAATGAAGATTTACTTTGCACATTATTCGAAACCTCATAATTGTCGATGCTTGAGGGGTTGTTGAGTTCACTTTTTTGTTGTTGGGCGAGGCTTCCCCCCTGCTTGTCATCAGAGTTGTTTCTATCTTTCCCGATTTCTTGTAATTCAAAGTTTTCTCGAGAGTATTCTTCTTGGATGACAGTGTAGTGTTCTTTTTGTGCTCCTTCTCACCATGTAGATCTGTGGTGATTTTTTATAGCAGAATTTTTCTGGGAGGCTTTTGGGCAATTTTTGGCTAGGTGGCAGCATCGACATCTGAAAAGGATACTTTCGTAATCGAGTTTCTAGTTCCACACATAGTCTTTACTTGTTAGGTGTATTTCAGCTCGGAATCCGGCGTTGAAGTCCATTTCCACACAGATGCGTGCATACGTGGTTCTGGCATATTCCTCTGTTTCTGGGCACCTACAGTAAAATTTCCCAATTGCATTTCCAATGGCTTCTAGCGAAGAGAAATTCTAGAGATGCAAGGGTAGGTTTGGCAATCTCACCCAAAATGGTGCTGAGGTTATGACTGTTGTTGAAGGATCGAATGATGGGTTCCATGGCCTCATGAATAGGCTTGATTTATCCCAAAACCAGGGGCCGGAATCTAGAATACATTGTCTGCTTCCACGGTTTTCAAAATATACTATAAAGAAACCCCTAGCACAAGGGTAGATATTAATTGCATCAGGAATTAGAGGCTTCCATACCTCCGAGATCCAACTGTGGAGAGCTGTTAGCCGTGGCCAAAAACCATTGAATCGGCCTATTAGGGAACTTTCAGAGAACTTCAAAGCCTCATCGAGTGAATCCTGGACCACCTGGACAATGGGAGATAGGGCTTCACTGATGTTATGGGCAGGAGCTTGCCCCCTAGAGGCAGACGGAACCGAGCCAGCAGCTACTTTTGCGAAGCTGGGAGCCATCTAGAGAATGTTCTCCTTAGCAAGCGAGGGAAGCAAGACTGGGAATGTATATTAAATGTGCCGCAGAGCCGCATATCATATCATGGCAGATCTGAAAGCCGCATATCACCAGCATAACACCTTAGCAGGTGAGGGAAGCAAGACCAGGAATGTATATTAAATGTGCCACAGAGCCGCAGATCATATCATGGCAGATATGAAAGCCGTAGATCACCGCAAATCATCGCAGATCTGAAAGCCACAGATCACCGCATATCTTTGAAGAGAGCGTGTAATATAATATCCACCAATGGAGGATGTCCTGAAAGCAGACGAGCAAAGCAGTAATATGGACTGGAAATCGATGAGTCAAGAAAAGCCTGAATAGAATCTTTTACTCAAACAAAGCAGCACCAGAATGGAATGAAAGTCGTAGATCACCGCAGATCTAAAAGCTGCAGATCACCACATCAAAAATCTTCACCGCAGATCACCACAGATCTGAAAGCCACGGCTCTGAAAACCGCAGATCACCGCACGAAAGTCGCAGATCGCCGCATGAAAGGCATAGAAAGCCGTCAAAATTGGCACACATATCACCGCAGATCCCTGCAGATTTGAAAGCCGTAGATCCATCAAAATTGGCACGCAGATCACCGCAGATTAATGGAATCCAGATCGCAGACCAATCAAATTCTTCCAAAATAGAACGCACACACAATTAGCCGCATAAGCTAGACCGCTTACATAGATCCAGAATAATGGAAAATGCACAAACATAGAACAGAAGATTGGCACTTCGAAAGCTATATATATATAATATATATATACTATAAATATATATTGAAATTGAATATTTTATTTATGATAAATATGAATAGTTTAAAATATATTTATAAAAATCATATTTGGAAAGTTAAAACATTATAATTAAATATTTTTTTTATTTATATAATTTCTCAATAAATGTAAAAGTATTTATAATTAATTATAAATATTATGTGTTAACTAAAAATATTCATTTCCTTTAGAAACACACTTTGAAAACACTATTATTTATTTTTATATTAAAAATATCAATATAAAAATAAATTAAATAAAAAATATCCAACATTTAAAGATAAATTACAACAATCGAAAAAACATTGTGGATGTTTGTTAAGTTTCCGTGCAGGATTGCTTGTATAAATTTGTTGTTTTGTTTCAATTAACGTAAAATTATGAGCGGATGTCTCCGAGGGGAAGGTATTCATAATCCAAAGATACAACATTCGTTTTATGTATTTTAAATACTGGATTTTGTAGGAATACTGTTAGACTACGCAAAGAATCTGTCAGCCTGTACGTCGGTGTTAGACTACGTGATTTCGATAACGGCAAGGGCTAACCAGCCTGCCATAGGGCATTAAATGCCATGGTACATGCATGTTGTATAACAATATAACACACTGTCTTTATTTTCAATTTTTGTAGCCACCAAGGTAGTGTGTTATATTGTTATACAACATGCATGTACCAGGGCATTTAATGCCCTATGGGAGGCTGGTTAGCCCTTGCCTTTCGATAACATCCCATGACGTCACCCAACAAATTTATCGTACGGTGTTAGCAGAGGGCGTGGTCCAAACGTGGCCTGCCAAATATCCTACTCTATACGTTCTACATTTTAGCTTTTTCTTGGATCTATATTTAAATCAATTCTATCCTAATTAGAATTAGTTGAAATTTTACTTGCTAACTTTATACGATCTAATTTTTTCCTAATATACTATATATTTAAAAAAATAAATACATTTAAAAAAAAAATAAAAAAATAAATAATATACAAATTTATAATAAAAAAAAATACAATATTAAATAAAATGATCAAAACCAACTTCAACAAATTAAAGACACAAATTTAATTTTCCCGAAAAAAAACTAAATTATACAACAATAATAAAATATTTAATGTATCCTCTTATTATTAAGGAACTGTTAGAGCCAAGATTGCATAGCAGAAAAAAACATATACACAGCAAATATAATTATGCACAGGAGGCAACAGATTAATGTGGTTCACCCAACCAATCCAACATCCACCAAACATAGGCATCGGCAATATTTATTAATCAAACAGGAGATTACAAAAATTAATCAATTCCTCACAAACTCTCACACCCCAAAAACAATCCGTTTGGATACCTGTTTTATAGCTAGGAGAATCTAACTGCCTCATAAATCCTCTCACATCAAATATAGGATGCATTAACTCT
>APFE031495702.1:1233-17082 GCA_000404065.3 Pinus taeda
TTGAAAGGCTGAAATCATTCACTGGCGACTCCTTTCACTGAAGAATCCAGCGATCAGTGCTTCATGGTGACTTCACTGCAGAGAGATCAGTAGCTTTGAGATTTTCAAGATGGATCGAATCGCAAGAAGATATTCTCCCTTGAGCCGAGATCACATCCCCGGTTTTCCAAATAAAATTCCAAAGGTAGATTGGTCAAGGAATCTGCCTATATTTAATGATGATGGTAAGAAGGATGCTACTCTACATCTGGTTAGATTTCACATGCATATTCGCAAGTTGAAAGTGGATTTTCCTAAAGATTGCTTGATGAAGATATTCTTGGCCACTCTGGAAGGTAAAGCCCAATCATGGTATGAAAGTTTGTCGCCTGCTTGTATTCACTGTTTAAAGGATTTTCATGATATGTTCATTGAACGATATAAGGACTCTTATCCATCATTAAATTTAGTTCAAGATTGTTGCAAGTATGCTTATAGTTTTATTGAAAGCCTCGAGAAATATTACGAAGATGATAATTTTATGGACGTTGAGCTCATGGAGGCTCTGTATGAGAATCCATTTCACCAGCATAAAGAAAACTTAGAGAATTCCCATCAAGATGATCAGGACATTTTGCAGCAGCATCAAGATCAGCAGGCTGAAGATGGTCATATGGCTGAAAACGATGAAAGGGAGAATGACATTTCAGATCTGCCCACAGAATAGAACATCATGCAAGTAAGTCCAGTGCTGATTATAGATTGCACTAATGCCCATTCAGCTACTACAGAATTAGATTCAAATTGTAATAACCAAGCATACCTTGTGCTAAATCCTGAAAAGGAGGGTTTTGTTGTTGAGACCATAGACAGAGTTTTTGATCCAAATGTTCTCATGCCATTAGAACAGAGCCTGCATGAGGAGGTAATTCAGTTAATTCATGAAGAGCAAGACAAGATCTTGTTCAAGTGGAAAGGTTTCTCTGGATGAATCTATGGTAGCTGATAGAAATGTTAATGTTGGGTTTCACGAGACATCTAAAATTTCTTTTCTCATGATTGATGAATGTAATGATAATCCGACTGTCATATCATTTGAAGATGACCTACCATATTGTCAGACTACAGAAGATCATAGCATACAGGATTACCTTTCAGATTCTTCATATGTTTCATGTGCTGAAATGCTTTTCCAAGAAGAGATCTGCCCATCCATTTGTTCAGAGTTTTTTGAAGCCCATGACCATACTTTTACCGAAGCACATGATGAAGGCAGATCAGAATTTGAAACAAAGGACACCTTGATCTTCCAGCAGGAGGTGGCAGTGGCAAATCTTCATGTTTTTCACGATCCTCTAGCAAGTTTGTTGCAGCCAGCAGTGAAAATGTTTATTACAGTGTTTTGTTGCAGCCATGGTCAACTATGTTTTTGGATGGCCAGTGATAGGTTTGTACTATTGACCAGAAGTTCTAATAGGAAGAATCAGTTAAGAAGCCATCTTCCTGATTGGTTGCATTGGAATTTTGATATAGTTTGATGTATATTGTCTTGTAAGAAACACAGGTGGTTGTCATCATGATTTCCAACCTTGATGGATTGCTGCCCTTCAATAAGCTTTGTAAGTTCTTGTTTTCGTTAAGTCAATCATGAGTCATTTGTGAGTCAGTTTTCAGTCATGTTGGTTTCATAATTGTGTCGGCTTGAGTCAGTTTTCAGTCATTAAATGAGTCAGAGTCTTGTGTTGTTTGCTGAAATAATGACTCCATCGCCCAATGGTTGAAAGCACTGGTCTGCTCTCCCAGAGGTCTGAGGTTCTTGGGGCCTCCAAAGAGCTACCATCCCCATTAGAGCCAATGTTAGTGTCAGTCTTTCCATCCTTCCTCCAGTGATCAAATATGCTCTTACAAAGTGATTTTGAAGTGTCAAGGTCAAATTTTGTCATTTCAGTGAGTCTTCAAGCAAAATTTGGTCACTAGGCATTAGGTCTAGGGTTTGCTCTCACTCTTTTCAAGGTTGCTCAAATGCCAATCTATGTCACTATTCAGCTGAGTCTATCATCATTCATAGGGTTTTCATTATCATATCAGTGTCTAATGAGTCATTTTACACCTTGTTCATGCTTCAGTTGCGCCTAGGTAAGGTCCTTTCCCTCTCTTAGGGTTTTGAAGGCTATTTCTCTTGGATGGTCAAATCATCGGCAAAACTTGTTTCTTGATGTTCATACACCTTCCCATATCCTTAAAGTACCTTACCAAATGCTTCCCATCACTGAGATTCCCCAAATTCCTCATTTTCGCACAAACCCTAGTTTCTAGCTACAACTTGGCAATTTTGTAGGTTGGGCTTGTGTTTACCCCTTTTGGACCCCTTTGCCTCACTCAATATATGAGATTCCACTTTCCCCTGCTTCCTAACATCCCTCACTACTTCCAAAAATTTCCCCAAGAATTTAGAAGCCCCTTATCCCCTTCATTTCGCTTGATTTCGACAAAATTCCTTGTTTCACACATCGGGATAAGTTTCACTCAAATGGTGTTTCAGAGAAATAAAAGATGAATTTGAGAAACCTGAGAGATGTTTTTGTCCACAACACGCCAAAGAAAAAAAACCTCCTTTACTTTTTGCACACGTGTCATGGTTTTAGAGAAATGTCAAAATTACCATCGCCAGATCCAAGGAGGTTGGCCAAGGCACTCAAATGAAGAAAAAGGCCCGATCTCCTCCACATCTTGGCTGAGGTTTCCTTGAAGGAGCCTGGTACTAAATGACTCAACCTCAGCACAAATTTCAAAAAAGTTTGAGCATTTTTGGTCACTTGTGAATTTTTGGTCAAAAAACAGGTTTTCTTCACCAACGGGTCGCGCACCGTGCGCGACCCTTTCGATTGGGAGGTCCATTTCAGGAAAAGTTTGCATTTTTGGATTTTTCATGCAAAAATACACTTGCTCAGCAAAGACCAAGAATTTTCACCAAGTTTTGAGCCTCCAGAAGGTCAAAAAACAAGCAAAAAATGACTTTCTGCCACCTTTTTGACACACAGGAAGCAGTCTTGGGAGATTGCAATTTTGGAGGGGCAAATGGACACCAAATTCAGAAATTCCACTTGGGTTGGAATTTAGACATCTAGACCTTCCCAAGAAGCCCACGTTTGCCTCATTTTGACACTTGGAAGTGCCTCAAAAACTGCTCCAAAGGTGCACGACCTGTTTAGAATCAGTGCGCGACCTGTTGGGCAATTTTCACAGAAATTGTACCTACAGCTCAGCAAAATGCAGTTTTGACTAGGTTTGACTTTTTGGAGTGGATTTTGATCCTCCTTGATGTAAATGATGTAATTTTATGATATTTTGACACTCATTTATCTCTTCTAGAGGATTCATTCATGAGATAGGCAAAAATTTAATGAATGAATTGGTTTCCTAGCTTATAGAGGCAAGTTGTTTTGACTGCCTAGATTTTAATGCTCAGTTTGGAATTGGTTGAAACAGCTCCTAGGATAGTGAGCTCGACCCCTAGAGGCAAGGAAAGATGTTAGCCTATATTATGTACTTTCTTGGTCATTTTCATGGTTTGACTCTTGAGGGAGAAAGCTTCTATTGTATTACTCATTGTATCTCTGCATTTTTGGCAAAGGAAGAAAGACCAGGGTTTTGCAGTCCTTTTTGGGATTCCTGTGGTTACATGTATTGATGGTGTGTTTCTCTTTGTACTTGTAAGTTTATTATGTGAATCATCTTCTTACTTTTTCTTCTGCAAATTAGGCAAATGAAGTTTTAAGGTAGAATTCATGGTTGCTATGCTCTGCCTTTAAATTTGCTTAATATCAATGTTTTCAGCTATTTAAGGAGAATTCAAGGTGATTGCTTGCTCTCCTTAGCTCCTCACCAGTCATTCTCATCCATCCAAATCTTTCAAAGGCATCAATACAGTCTCCTACCTCGCCCCAAAGAACCCCCTGCGAAAACTGTGTCCAATCCCCGTACCCAAAATTGCCTTTCCCAATTTTCCACCAAAACCCTAAAATTCCCAAATCAAACATTTTTATCAGTTTACTAGCCTAAAATCAATGTTCTTTATTGGTTATCTCTGCCCATTGAAGATCTTTGCCGAGATAGACCGGAGAGAGCCCTCTCCTGCCC
Organism: Pinus taeda; assembly: GCA_000404065.3. NCBI lineage: Eukaryota > Viridiplantae > Streptophyta > Pinopsida > Pinales > Pinaceae > Pinus > Pinus taeda. The sequence goes on from APFE031495702.1 coordinate 5,353, forward strand.
CGTAGGGCTAGCTACGAGGCTAAGTGCTTTGATGTTGCCTTGGAGTTTACCTTTTTCAGCCTGAGGTGAAATTTCAAGTGCTAACAGGTTCAATGAAAGCATACACCTGTTGCTGAGTTTGATCAATTTTGGGTGTGGTCTTGTTTGGACTGATTTCAAAATCTAGTTGAGGAGAAGGAGAATACTATGGGCTATGATCAGGAGGAGTGTTTTTTGGTGACTGATATGGAGTTTCACCTCCCAGGTCTATGAAGTGGGCTCCTTTGATTTGTGTTTTCTTCAATTTACCCTTTAATCTAGAGCTCCTTCTTAAACCTTGTGAGCTTGTTTGTCTCTTTTCTATACTCTGTTTCTCCTTTCCTTTTTCTTTTGCCTTAGTTGACTGTTTCTTAAGATGAATTAGTCTCTCAGAAAGTACTTGATCTTCTTCCGAAGAAGGCTCCCGAGTCTGATAAATATCTTCAATATTCCTTTTCCCTTTCTATTTTACTTGTTTTCTAATCTCAGTCAACGTTTCAGAAAGCATTTCTTCTTTACTGGTTTCCTTGGTTATACTAGTAGGAGTAGCTTGGATGGTTAAATTTGTTCCTTTTCTCCTAATTTTCCTTGTTTAACTTCCCTCAAGTACTTTAGGAGGGTCCTAGAAGAAATTCCTAACTAGGAATTTTTCCCATGTATCCTTCTTCTCTTTCAGTTGATTTTCAACCATAATTTTAATAAGGCCATGATGATAGAGATGAGGCTCCACATCACCTATATTCTTTTGCACAGTAGTAGACATTTTTCTCAAACTACTCAACAAGAAATAAGGAAGACTGATGGTTTCATTCTCCAAGAAATTCATTAATAATCTTGTATGATACATGTACATAGAGCCATACCTACCCTCACACATAATGAATTTCTCAATTATCAACAATAGACTAGTCCATTTTTCCTTTAGGGCTGAAATAGGAATTCCTCATTTAAAAATGGATATGTCCATACCTGGGTTACGAAGAATGACCCTCCAGACCTTTTCATCGAAGTCCTTATTCTTAAACCATCATTCTCCTTCTTGTGGAACCTCTGTTGCTACTGCAATGGATGACTCTGTTACCAGGAATTTAATGTCCCCAATTTCGACTTCCATACCATTAAAGGATCTTGCAAATGTTTTTGTGACTTCCTTATTATGACCCTTGAACTTCTAAACAAACTGAAGCCATCTTGCTTTCCTAAACGTGCTCTTTAGTTACGGATATCCCTCCATAAATTTAGCTCCATCAGGTTTCGTTCTTATTGTAAGACCCATTCCTCCTTCTTACTTTGAAGATACCTCTGTAGATGATGGTTTCATGGGAGCAGAACAGTTATATGAGCAGAAAATGGAAGAGGGCAGAACGGTTATACAAGCAGAAAATGGAAGAGGGATGCGGAGAAAAGCAATGGTTACAAAGTGGGAAGAATGTGGAGCATGCAATGAGAGTGGGTTCATAGAGCAGAACTCTGTATAAAACAAACCATGAATCGTAAAACCCGGTATGAAAGTGTGGATACAGAGTGAGACTGGCAAAAGTGAACAGAGTTTGAAATAAAAGGGCTGTGGAGTGGACTTCGGTGGATTCATAAAATGACTGTGGAGTGGAATGTTAGTGAAAGAGAGCCGTAGTCAATCAGCTCACATCTACATGATTAACCATTTTAACAGGTGTAATGTGGATGTACGACTAAGTACGAGTTAAACTCGGGAAGGATTATGAGACTGTTAGAATTGATGTGGAGGGTATGGTGGAGTTAAGGTGGCTATCAAATCAAATCATTACACATAATGGAGCTTTTGATTTACAAATTATACAAATTATGTGTTTGAAATGCTATTTGAAAATGGTTTCGCTCATACCTTGGAATCATACCTCTTTTGTTCTGCTAAATTTTGATTGGCTACCTTTGTAGGTGCTTTTAGGTGATGACATCTTCGAAAGGTCTTCCTCATCTTCGAAAGATCTTCCTCTTCCATACCTGCATCTTGCTTTTATCATTATTTGGCTAATCACTTGACTGTCACTACAGAGTAACAGAGGATTAGCCGCGGAATAAATAATCAGCTGCAGAATTAGTATTCAAATGCAGAATCAGAATTCAGCTGCGGAAATTGACATGGTGAATAACATATGACTTGGCAGAATGAATGGAAATGGATGGAAATGAAAAATGATTGTATGAATGATATATGGAAAGGTGAATATGAAGATAAACTGAAAGAAATTTTATTGATGGAATATGGTGGTGAGATGGAATCAAATGGAAAGGAATGGAATGAAACAACTATAAGTGAAATGAGAGATTTTTTTTTTGGAAAATAGAGGGTGTCAAAAGCTTCTAATTTTTTCCCTGTATTTTCTGTATAAGACTGCCAATCAGTGATTGGTTTTTAGGCTTATATATATATATATTATATATATTTAGATGATGATGAAAAGAAAAAAGACTAGGCTGGTGGAGAAGAATGATTCATCTTCACTAGCCTCATTGCGGAATTATCTTGAAAGATTTTGATATACTCCTCCTCTGAGAGTGGCTTATGATAGATCTTCAATCTATAACCATTCACAATGAGAGGAGTTTGATGCTTATCAATCTTTTTGATTCTTACCACTCCATTGCTAAAAACGTTTTCAATCTCATATGGCCCAAGCCATTGAGTTTAAAATTTACCTTGAAAATCCTTGAACTTGGAATCAAATAGCAATGCCCAATTTCCTTCTTGAAACTTTTCGTCCTTGATGTATTTGTCATGCCACTTAGCTCTTTGATGTTGAACTAGATCAGTTCTTTGAATTGCTTCTTGTCTGATCTCATCTAGTTCGTTCAACTGCTCCAGTCTATGCTTTTGGGCTTTTGATAGATCCATTCCCAATTGAACTGCCATCTTGAAGGTCTTAACTTGGAACTCAATGGGGAGCAGAACTTCCTTCCCATAAACAAGTTCACATGGAGTGTGTCCTGTCGTGTTCCTCCATGTGGTTATGTAGGCCCATAAGGCTTCAGAAAGCCTTTATGCCTAATCTCTTATTTGTGGATGAACAGTCTTGGTAATGATGCCTTCAATTACTTTGTTTGTGGACTCCACTTGACCATTTTCTTGCGGATGATAAGGAGTGGATTTTCTATGGTTGACCTTGTACTCTTCCATCAGCTTCTCCATCATTCTGAATGTGAATTGGCTTCCCTAATCTGTCACAATTTCTCTTGGAACACCAAAGCGAGTGAAAATATCCTCATAAAGAAAATTAACAACTGAATTTTTAGTAGGAGAAAATAATGCTTTGGCTTTTACCCATTTAGTGACATAATCAGTACATACCAATATATACTTTTTCTGTTTAGATGGAGGATTAATCGGTCCAATAAAGTCTAAAGCCCATTTTTCAAAGGGTTCGATGAGTACCTGAGGTTGTAATGGCATCTCATTTGAGGGGGTAAGTTTCCCTACCCTTTGGCTGCTGTCACACCTTTTGACATATTGTTTTGCATCTTTCAAGAGGGATGGCCAATAATATCCTAAAGAAAGGATTTTATAAACTATCCTCTTTTCAAGAAAGTGTCCGCTGAATGGTTCATCATGACATGCTTTGAGAATATGAGGGATTTCATCTTCCCTTACACATCTTCTGATCACAAAGTCTGGCCCTGTTTTAAACAATTTGTTAGAAATCCATGAATATCTTGATTTTTCCTGAATAATCTTTCTTCTTTCACTAGGAAATAAATGTGGAGGTAGTTTCCTTGTAACCAAATAGTTAGTCATATCTGCAAACCAAGGAGTTTTAGTAGTTACCGCAAATAATTATTCATCAGGAAACTTATCCTCTACAAGAGAATCTTCTTTGATATTCTAAATCCTAGACAAGAAATCAACAACTGTGTTTTGTTTCCGTGGTCTATCTAACACAGTATTATTGAATTCCAGTAAAAGTAAGAGACATCTTGTAATTCTACCGTTAGTAATAGGTTTGTTCATCAGATATCTAATTGCAAAATGATTAATATGAATAAAAGTTTCATAGCTTGTTATATAATGTATGAACTTATTAATTGCATGAACAACATCTAAGAACCCTTTTTTAGTCACAGTATAATTCAACTCAGTGGGATTCAAATTTTTACTGGTATAGTAAATGGCATAAGGAACCAAGTCTTTTTGTCCCAATACAGCTCCTAGAGCTATATCTAAAGCATCTGTAGAAATATGGAAAGGAAGTTTCCAATTTGGTCCTCTCAAGATAGGTTCTTCAGATATTCTTGTTTTCAAAGCTTCAAATGTTGATTAGCAATCAAGACTCCATTTGAATTCATGGTCTTTTGTAAGCAGTTTGAAGAGTGGAGATGCTATTTTGGTAAAGTTTTCTATAAATCTTCTATAATATCCAGTAAATCCTAGAAAATTTCTAACATCTTTTTGACAATTTGGAATAGGTAACTTGGATATGACTTCAACTTTTGATTTGTCTACTTTAATCCCATCCCTTGAAATATGATGTCCCAAAACAATACCTTTAGTAAACATCATAAAGAATTTTTGATGGCTTAATGAAAGGTTTGTTTCTTTACATCTTATAAGGACTTTTTCCAAGTTTTCCAAAGCTTCTTCAAATGTATTACCATAGACTGTAAAATCATCCATATATACCTCTACACAATCATGGATTAGATCAGAAAAAATTCCTAGTATTGCTATTTGGAATGTTGCTGGTGCATTGCATAATCCAAAAGGAAGCACTTAGTAGGCAAAAGTTCCCCATGGATAAGTAAATGTGGTTTTATCCTGATCTTCAGGTGCTACCTGAATTTGATTATAACCACTAAAACGGTCCAGAAATCAAAATTACTTTTTTGCTTGCTAATGTATCTAATACTTGATCGATAAAGGGTAAAGGAAAGTGATCCTTCAAGGTTGCTTTATTCAATTCCCTGTAATCAATGCACACCCTCCATTTACCATTCTTTTTGGGTACTATCACCAAGGGAGAAACCCATCGTCTATCTGAGATTGGGTAAATGAAGTTCAAATTGAGGAATTTTTGGAGCTCTTCTTTCACAATATCCCTAAGATTTGGATTCATTCTTCTCTAAGGTTGTCTGATTGGTCTACTATTTTCCTCAATATAGATATGATGGATGAAAGTCTTAGGGTCTATACCTTTCATATCAGTATACTCCCATGCAAATGCAGTAGAATTTTTTTTCAAGATTTTGGTTAGCTCTTTCTGTTGTAACTTTTCCAAATTTTTGTTGATATTCAAGGTTTTATCTAGAAAAATTTCAACTGTAGAACTGCCAAACTCTTCCACAGAGTAGAGAGACATTTTCCTTGATGACAAATATTCAATATCAGAATCTAACTAAAATTGTGTGTGATCATATTCTAAAGAGGTTTCAAAATTTTCTAATGTATTCAAAATTTGACTATCTTCACTAATTTTAGAGAGAGTAAAGACATGTTGTATAGTATCTTCAACATCGACCCATTCATTGTCTCCTACTTCTGTAATTGCTTTTGCTGGAGGATACAAAGTGAATTTCTTTGTTCAACTACCATAAAAAATGTACATGTCACCAGATATACAACTAATAAAAGCATCAACTGTGGCTAGCCAAGGTCTTCATAAAATGAGTGGGTGTCCTCCTAGATTATTCTTGGGAGTCAAAATCATAAAATCTAGTGGATATTCCCAAGAATCTAAGGAGACCGAAATGTCTTCCAGTACACCATCTGGTTTGATTACCGATCTATCGGTAAGTTGCAACAAGGTAGGTGTGAAAAGAAGATTATGAAGTTTAAGTTGTTCCATAGTTTGTCTACTCATAATGTTTATAGCAGCCCCTAAGTCAATTAATGTATTTAGAATTTCTATTCCACTTATGTGTGTCTTGACAATTTGACTACTTGGATCCACATATTTCTGCATGGTAATATTTCCCATCATGATATCTGCTATTTTTCCTACCAGGTGGATTCTTTTTGTGTCTCTTGGTTTCCTACCTGCTCTTTTGATACTCAACTCCTTTATTGTTTTTGCTAGAATAAGAATCTCTCTAATGGCTTGTAGCAAGGGAATGTTTATACAAAAATTCTTTAATTTATCTAGGAAATCATAGTCAGGCAACAAGATTTGTTTTTCCACCCCCTTGTCATTTGTAATCTTTCAGGGAAAGGAGTTGTGGATATAGATACAGGTTGCTCAACTATAGGAGTTGCGGGGGTTGACTCTTTTTGTTTTTCTTTTTGAATTGTTGTATTTTGAAGGGATGCTTCTTCAAAACTTTTATTGACTTTCATAGAATCCTCCTCAGAAGCATCTTGCTCTTGAATATCTATAGAAGGCTTTTCCTTTTCTAAAATCCTACCAGATCTAAGTTGAACATCATTAAGATCTACAGGTACAATCATGTAGGTAGGAAATTGTTGTCCTTCTACCATGTAAGCATTTTGAGGGTTTTTGTTGTTGGGATTTGGTAATGGTTGGGCTGGTGGTTGATTTGGTTTCTATTGAAATGGAATAAAGAGTTGAGGATTTTGATTTGTTTGAGGAGGTTGTTGTTGTGGAAATGGCAATGAAAGTTGTGGGCTTTGATTTGGAAGTTGTGGATTTTGTTGTTGGTTCTATGGGAGAGAATAGCCCTGATAAGATGGAGGATATTGATAATATTTAGCACATCTTCCATAAGGATTTTGTACCCCTTGTGCCCATGATTAATATTGGTACTGATTTTGAGGTTGGGGCCAAGGTTGTTGCCAAGAATTCCAATTTGGTGGGGGCTGAAAATTAATAGGATTGTTAAATCCTTGATTTTGTTGCCCTTGCCAAGGTCTTCTTGAAACAAAACAACGAGGTTCTATTGAATTTGGGTCCTCTTGAAACACGACTTTGAGTCCTGGGATTGAAGGACAATCTTTGGTCTCATGACTTTTTGAGCAAATCATACATGTTTCTACAACTTTTGCATCCAAGGGACATTCCCTCTGAGCATGTTTCATTCTACATTTTGGGCAAAAGATGGCTAAGGCATCAACTTCTGTTTTCTGCTTGTTTTGAATTTTGAGGGTGTTTAGCTGTTCACTAAGGCTCCCTAGAATGTCAATTTTGAATTCATCAAGCATATTGCCAATCTCTGCCCTACTTATTGTCCTAGTTGCAAACTTGTTTGCTCTAATAAGAGAAGGATCTCTAGGCCCTTTTCCAGTTTTAGATTTTCCCCTTGAGAGATGGACACATAATTCTGCTATGTCATGTAGTGGAAGTTGAGAAATGTCTCCCTTCCCCATCATGTTTAAAATATCTATGATCTGGATTTAAATAGGAATGCAACGAATCACAGAGATAACCATAAACACAAAGATGCAGTGGAAATAATACTTCATTTCATTTATGTGAAATACTGAGATATGCTTACAAATAGAAAATGGAAATAAATAGCTAGGGCGATGATAGCTTATCTCTGAGAAGAGATGTGGTGGCTACATGCCTCTGAACTATGTTACAATGTGGCTCGAAGGCCTATTTAGTGTTGAGAAACAATGGAAAACCCTAAACATCCAAAAACCTAACCCTAGAAGATGAAACGCCAAACTATGGGCCGTTTGGGTAAATTGGGACATCAAACTCCCGGGGTTCGTAACTTTGGCCATATGAATCTCCGTTTGATGCGTACAAATATCCTCGTTTAGAAGACTGTCCGCGAACTAACTTTAGGAAGAGAAAATGGGTTGGTCATGGACCCATGTTGCTCTCAGTTTTCCCAAAAAAATCGTTTAGGGCCCTTCAAAAGAGCTCTGGAAGTTTTAGGACTTGGAAAACTGCTAAAAATAGTAAATTGTGCTAACAATTAAAGAAACTAAAAAGCTGAAAGAAACAATGGGTGGGGGGGTCCAAGTGGATTGGTGGTGGCCACCCAATTCCACCTGGATCATTCTTCCCCCCTTAGGAAGCAATGGTCCCCATTGCGTTGAGTTCCTCCATAAGATGAGGAAACTTCTACTGAACTTGGTCCCTAGTGAGCCACTTGCCCTAGTGAAGGAGTTGGCTTGCTTTGACAACTTGATATAGTTGGATGTTCCACTAGTGAGTGTGCTTGATATGTGTGTCCATGATCCGATTAGTTACAACTTGTTCCATGCAATCTGGATTTAACTTTGTGGGTGTGAGCTGTTCTGCAATGTCGGTCGTGTCTAGTAATGGTGGAAAGAATGGCCAAAGGCGATCCACATTGAACACTGAGTGTAGACCAAGGAATGGGGAAATGCTTAGCTCAAGTGCATTGTCTCCCATAGCCTTGGTAATGGTGTAAGTACCATATCGAAGTGGTCTGAGTTTTCGATAGGCTTCGGTAAGGCGTTCCTTTTGCAAATGCAACTAGACTTTGTTACCCACCTGAAACTTGTGTGGCACACGATGTTGATCATGTTGCTGCTTGGCATTTGATTTCTCTAAAATTTCATGTACTAGCTAGCGAATATGTTGGATGTGCTCAATGAAGCCATTTGCCTTATCTGTTTCGGACTGGATATGAGCCGAATCTATGTGAGTAGCTACAAATGGCATGGCCACATCAATGGGACATAGTGGCTGGAATCCCAAGCCCACCTGAAAAGGGTTGTGGCCAGTCGAGCTGTGGAGAGCCCGATTGTAGCTATGCTAAACATAGGGAAGGCTCTCATCCCATGTGCGTGGATGCTTTGAGTTCTACATGCACAAAATGTGTACAATCATCCTGTTGACAACCTCTGTCTTGCCATCAGTTTGAGGATGGAAGGTTGTGTACTTAGTGAGTTTGGTGTCCAGCATCGACCATAGACTGGACCAAAATGTACTAAGGAACCTGCTATCCCGATCTGAGATGATAGACTGTGGGATCCCAAAGTGCACCCACACTCATTCAAAGAAGAGTTTAGTAGTGGCTTCTGTTGTGATATTATTCTTGTAGGCCACAATAATGGCCATCTTTGAGAACCTGTCCACAACCACAAAAACACAGTCGTTTACATGCTTAGTGGAAGGAAGGTGTGACATCTAATCCATGGAGATGGATTCCCAAGGTTGAATAGGGGTAGGAAGCGGGGTATAGAGGCCTTGCTTCTTGACTGTCAGTTTGGAAATGGCACAGGTAGTGCATGATCTGATGAACGTTGAAGATTCGACCAATAGAAATACTTCTATAGTACTGCCACCATTTTCTCGACCCCGAAATGCCCAGCATCCCAGCTGTAGTGTGCTTCCCAAGTCATCTTGGCACGCTCGCTTGAAGGAACACAAAGGTGACCCAGGTGGCATAACAGGGCATCCAAGAGGTGAAAATCTAGAACACGCCGACCCTCCAAGAGTGTCTGGTATGTGTGGCTAAAGTCTGGGTCGATTTTGTAGAAAAGTTGCCAATTAGAAGTCTCGTGCCCACAAGAGTTGAGCACGATGGTTAATGACATGATTGGTGGTCGACTGAGGCGATCTGCAAAATTATTGGTGTTTCCCTTCTTCTACTTGATATTCAAATGGAATTGTTGCAGGTATGTGGACCACTTCTGATGGTGATCATTCTGTAATTTCCCTTGGGTATGTATGAACTTGAGGGGTCAGTGGTCTATGTGGATGACCATTTCCTTCCCCAAAATGTAATGTTTCCATTGTCGATAGGCCTGTATAATGGAATACATCTCTTTGCCATAAGTGGGATACTTCCGAACTCTGTCTGAAAGTGTCTCACTGTGATATGCAACTAGATGCTTGTGTTGAGTAAGGATTGCCCCAATAGCATAGTCAGAGGCATCTGTCTCGACCTCAAATGGTTGTTGCAAGTCTGGTAATGCGAGCACCGGTGTCGAGAAAAGGTGGTCTTTCAACTCTGTGAATGCCTTCTGTTGAGATTTAGACCAAAAGAAATTTTCTTTTGCTCCTCCCTTGGTGACTTGACTCAAGGCCAAGTGATATGAGAAAATCCCAACACGAACCTATGGTAGAAATTGGAAAGACCTAGAAAGTTGTGGAGCTCCGTTAGAGTGGTTGGAGAGGGCCAATCTCGAATGAATTGGATCTTGGCTGGATCCACATGCACCCCCTTTTCATCAATAATGTATCCTAGATACTAAACTTGGGTCATGCCAAAAGTGCATTTCTTCAAATTGGCACATAACTTGTGTTGCCGCAGTGTTTGGAGAACCTGTTGGATGTGATGGAGGTGCTCTTCCCAACTCTGGCTGAAGATCAGGATGTCATCCAAGTATACCACTACAAATTAGTTGGTGAATGGCCGCAAGATGTCATCCATAGCCTCATGAATGTTGCAGGAGCATTCGTCAATCCGAAAGGCATAACCAACCATTCGAAAAGGCCCTCCTTGGCTTTGAAGGCAGTCTTCCACACATCGGAGGGTTCGATTGGTACCTGGTGATATCCTGACTTCAAATGGATCTTGCTGAAATATTTTTCCCCCTTTAGTTGGTCCAGGAGGTCATCGATCCGTGGGATCGGGTCCCTATTACAGATAGTGATCTTTTTCAGCACCCGATAGTCAATACAGAGTCTCCAAGTCCCATCCTTCTTCTGTACCAACACAATTTGGCTCCCACAAGGTGATGGACTCGGATGGATGTGACCTTTCTGTAACAGCTCCTGAATCTACCTCTTGATTTCATCGTTATCAAGAATGGAGCACCGATAGATTGGTCCATTAGGTAGCCTGGGGTCAGATCGATGGAGTGCTTAACCTGACAGTGCAGAGGAACCCCTGCGGGGGAGGTGAAGATGTACTCATACTCCTCCACGACCTTGTCCATCTGTAGTTGTTGTGTAGAGGGGCCTTATCTGGAAGTCGTGGCCACCGTCTTCTTCTTTCCTTAAGGGCATATCATTAGGAAAACAAATTTCCCGATTTTGGAAATGAGCTTACTGCATTGTTTTTCAGTAACCAAAGATATGGCAATAGGCGATCCTACCTCCGATATCCTGTACAACTTATTTCCCAAAGTAATAATAATAGCACGGGGCCTTAATTCATACACAGCATGTCACTTCCACAACTATGGTTTTCCTAATCATACATCACAAACTTCAAGGGGAGAAATGTCACACAATACCTCATCCATGAAGGGCTTGATGTTGTATGGAAGGTGACACTGCTAGCTCACGCGAAGATCCTGTCCTTGGTGAAGCCACCCGATGGTGTACGGTTGTGGATGTGCTGTGGTAGGTAAGCTCAGCCACTTCACGACCTCTATTGGAATGAGGTTCTTTTGGCTCCTGCTGTCGACAATGAACTATAGCGGGGATCCCTTTACCCACATCTGGGAGTGGAAGAGATGCTCCTCATCCTTTGGATATTCGAATTCCTCCTTTTGGATATTCGTGGTGGCAACAGTGGCATTGGGCTCTACATCGATAATCTGCTTCCCTTCATTCCCCTTTTCGGGTTCTAACTCAGAGTCGAAACATGCATCTGATTATGAAACCTTTAGCTTAGCCACCAGTGACTGCTTGGCCTGGAACTCACTTGTGTTGTGAGTGGAGCTCTTATGGAACTCACACCATTTTCCCGTGTCCTTTTTCAGCTTCGTGGCATTGTTCTTTGTTTGCAGCTTTGGCAAGTTGTCTAGGGCCACCCCGCCTTGGCTTTGTCCTTTGTTCTAAGGTTTGAGAGCACCTTTCCCTTGCTTCATATTTTCAGATCCAAAGTCTCGCTTCTTTTGTTTAAACTTTT
>APFE031495703.1:0-21075 GCA_000404065.3 Pinus taeda
CATTCATCTTGGCTTTAGTTACCTTTTGTGAGAGTGAAATTTGTTGTACTTGGTCTTGTAATTTTGATCTATCATGTTGCATTTCTTCCTCTTCTTCACGAGTCATGCTAGATCCTTCAAGTTTCTTACTAGGTGTTTCCATTTTCTTTCTTTGGGGCATCAATTAATGCTAATAATTCTTCACTATTCCATTTGAGTTCATTCAAACTAAATTTTCATACCAATCTTATGCAAAATTTTAAAAAAACTACACACCTTTTTTTCACTTTGTAAGAGCTCGATATTGAATATGTTGTATCTCTATAATTGCGGATCTCAAATATATGAAATCGCGTCCTGTAGTATACCTTTGAGTCCTATTTCTAACCTCGCAAGTCTAATCAATATTGGATTCTCCAAGAAAGAGTTAGGCCAAAACTCCCAAAGTGACCTGATTATATACTAGTTCAGTAGAGCGAACTTGTACGAAGTGCCACGTGTCACTGTTTCAACCTTAGTACCTAAAACTGATATACATAAAACTACAGGCTGTCCTATTTCCGAAACTTCTTATGAAATTTCAATATGATGCTCAGAACAAAATTTATGATTATTTTCCCCAGGTCACCTATTTGGAATGTAATTCAGGAGTCTGTAAAAACCCTAAATTCCTTAGATCATATCTCCGAAAGTATAGTGAGACAAGATTTGAAATTTGGATTCAAAGTTCTAAACGATTTCGGCTCAACTTGGTTTTTGTTTTAGATTTTGAAACATCACAGAAAAAAAGTTATAGCAAAAATTCCACAATGACCTGTTTGGAGTAGCAAAACCCTACAATCGAAAGATTTGACACCAAATGTTAGGAAACTAGCTCACAAAAAGTTAGAAGAGATATATCAACGTCTTAGAATTCATCCTCTTCGAGGGGGAAACCTCCTTTACATTACACAAATGAACAATTCTTGGATGATACAAATGACTAAACCTCCCTTCTATATATAGGAGTCTAAAGGTTCACATTATAATAAATTTGACATAACAATAATAACATAAGGACACAACAGTAACATTAGTGGGTTTCTATGGGGCACAATAATAACAATATGGGGACAATAGGGGCACAATAATAACAATAAGGGATACAATGACAATAGTGATGGGGAATCACTAGTATTATAGGGACCTAATAGTTTTTGATCTTCATCCTTGTGAGAATTGTGGAAATATTTTCATCTTCTCACCTTGTATTTGATAGGGGGAATAATAGTGAACGTGAATAAGTGATCCTAAACCATAGCTAAAACTAGATCCTTGATCTAGATTCAGAGATGGAGCTAGAAACAAAGTGATGATAATGAATCAATTTGCGGTCTTCAATACTCATCTTAAAAATTCCATTTATGATCACTTCCAATCAATAGAAGACGTCAGCTTCTTGCCAATTTTTCTAAAAGAATTGTTGAGCCCTAGAGTTGAATTATGGAGTTGGTGGTTACCCTTAAGAAATCATTTGGTATATCACTGAAAAATTATATTAGTTTTTTTTTTTTCATATTCAAGCCACCATTTGAGAGCACCTACAATCAATAGAAGATATCAACTTCTATCTATACTAGGAAATGTTTCAATACCTTCTAAACCTTAGAGTCAATTTCCAAATTCAGTGGTTAGCCTTAAACCACCATTTAGTAGAATACTTCAAATTCTACTTGTCATTTGGTTTTTGGAAACCTGAAAACCACTAAATTTAGAAATCGTGTTGAACCATCAACATTTTTCCACTTCTATATTTCAGCTCTCTACATAGATTCACATAGATCCCTTTGATTTAAGGAGGAGAATGTTAGACACCTAATCCGTTAGGGTTATGGTAATGAATATGAAAAATCATCTATATTCCAAGATACTTTGGAAGATGAGTCCAATGATCACAAAAAATGCATTTATATGTGTATCATTTTAATGAAAAATGCATTCATGCTTTCCTTTCCCACTAACGTGTAGTCCAATAATTTGGAGATGATCATAAGAATGTTGCTTCTTGATATTCTGATCCATGAAAATATTATCTTTGTGAGTGTGAATAATGTCAACTGAATATGTGAGGGTTGTTGGATCCTCATATTATTTAAATATTATTGATGATGTCCACATTGATATTTTCAGATTTATTTTTCATGGGCAGTTACAATAGTATGTGTTGAAAATGTAACTAGTTTCAATCTTCATAATTGTTGTACTCATTTCAATATGTATCCAATGTAAAAAAACAAGAAAAGGAAAAGAAAATTTATTATTATTAAAGCATGGGTTTAATGATCATTATTGATGGTCTTGTAGGTAAAAGCATGTTCTTCGTACTTCTAGGGTTTCTTAAGTCTAAAGATTTATTGTCATGAGTCAAAGGAGTCAAGATCATGTTTATAAGACACTTCCTAGCAATTTGTAATTGTAAAAAGGAATTATTTTTTAGTCTATAAAGTCTTAGAATCTCCAAGAATACAATTCGTCCCTAGAATCCTCAAGTCGGCCTAAAGGAGGGGATTCAGACCCTTTTGAAGGTTATATAAAGAGTAGTTTAACTCCATTTGGACACTCACACACACACAAAAGTTTGATATCCAAAGAAAGAGTTTGATATATAGCTAGGGAGCTAAGGAAGAAGAGAGAAGGTCAAGAATAAGGAAGAAGGATGAAATTTCTTGGTTTTTGGAATCTATCTCTGTCACACGTGTGAAACTGTAGGATTTCTAGGTTGCAAAAGGAACCCGAAGTTGCAGGTCTAATTTTCAGTAGGACGAAGTGCAGAAAATTGTAGATGGGAGGAAGGAAACTTTGTCTAGACCTTGCTAAACTTAGGAAGAGTTGTCTTTCTCTTGGTGTTGAAAACAAATGTAGCAAGAAAGGCTCGATTTTACTTTGGTGGCAAGTTATTTGGAGGATACTTTACATAGACAAGATGACCTTTTACAAAGTGTAACATGACTTCCTTTACATGACAATGAGTCTTATATTTTATGACTAGATGAAAAATAAATCCTAAAGACTCTTAATGGGAGTCTTGACTCAAAAACAAAGTACTTTCTCATGAAACCCAAGTAAGTCAATATAATAATTTTCATTTTTCTTATTTACATTTCTACATTATTGTTCTCAGATGACATTATTGAAGTTGAGTCATTGATGATGTTATTTATCATGACGTATGTGTGTTTTTCGTGCTAGTTAAAGCAGGGTTATGTTGATGACGTATATATGTTGTGCCATATGATAGTTTCCTAATGATTAGAGGCATGTTTCTGCTTGCTATTCAATTGAAGGTTATAGTGTTGATTGATTCATATGGATGGCTGATAATGTTTTGCTACTTATTTATTCATGTTGATGGATAGTTGCTGCTATAGTTCATTCATGGAGGCTTATGTTATTGGGGTTGCTAACTATTGATGTTGTAGATTGCTAGTTCAAGACATGTTCTGGCAAATTTTTGGAGAGATTTGTGCACAAACTTTTTGGCATGCAATTATTCAATTTTAAATCTTAATCATGGGCCAAAGCCTTGTATTATCACTGTTTATATTTATTGTGTTGATTGAATGATCCATGAAATGGATTGTATGTATGGTCATGAGTTAAGATTGTGTTGAGAGAAAGAATCATGAGAATTATTTCGGCCTTACGTTAGCTGGTATATCTTATGTTTTACATCCTTGTGTGAGATTTCAAAATTAATATGTAGCCATGTAATATAATGTATCACTTTTGGGTCATTGGTAGAGTCATATGAGTGATGTTCATGTATATGTGAGGAGTCATATTTCACCCTTAAGGAAGCATTGTATAGTCACAATCTATCATTCTTGTAGCCATGTAATAGGATTATGAAGCTTTGTACCTTCATTGTAATATATCTTAGTCATATTCTTTAGTTCTTTTGGAGTAGCCTCCTGCTTGTCACATGGAGGAAATGATGTGTTTTCTCTCACACTATATTGTTGATAATGGTCATCATATGCCTTGCTTCTATTGTTTCCAGTTATGATATGTTTCTACATGGGAGGATGTTATTGTCATTGTCTGCACTATGTTACTACTAATGGATGTAGTGCAATCCTACTTTATGATGGTGATCAGTTGTTTTGTTGTTGCTACTAGTGATCTTGATGGAAAGAATGATGCTCATGTTGATGCTTATGCTATTTTTGCCTAGGTTGAGAGTGATGTTAATGTGGATGGAGTTTCTGGTAATTTGTTTTGCTAGTGCTTATGATGTGTTACTGTTGATGGTTATGCTGTTGTTTGGGAGGATGTTTCTATTGCTTACACTATACTGGTGCATAATTTTTGTTGCTTCCGTTTGAGCTTCCTTGACAATGTTTTTCATGTAGATGGAGCTATTGCTTCAGTTTGTTGCTAGTATAGATCCATTTTCTTGCAACTGCCATGATATGGAGATTTTGTTGTTGATGTAGCTGGAGCTGTTGATTGGGTTTGTTGTTGTTAGACTACATCTTTTGTTACTACTACTTCAAATTAAGGTTGAGATTGTTGCTATTGCTTAAGGAGAAAGTGATTTATTGATGTTGCCTTTTGTCATGCACACATAGAGGAGTGAGAGTGTTATTTCTTGATCAACTATGTAGCCCTTGGTTATTTTAATAGAGTGTTGATGGTTTGAATTTTTCCCTTTTCCATTGATGTCAAAGGGGGAGAAAGTGAAGAGTTTTAGTTCTAATCAATTCTTCAGATGTCATTTTGGATGGTTCAGATGGGGTTTCCATCAATGCGAAAGGGGGAGATTGTTTGCATTGATGTTTTTATGTAGTGTTGATGGTTGGCATTGATTTCAACCTAATAGCATGAGTTGTTCATACCATGTGATGTAGAGGTACTTGGTTTCTCCATAGGTTACAAACCTTAGTTCAGTGGTTGCAGATGGTAGTGCAAGTTTTTGACCTGTGTGTTCATGCCTTGGTAGGATGTGGAGCTGCTACACCTAGTTGATAGTGATGGAGTCTATCAAGTCATGTTTATGGTACTTGGTGTGTGTGTGGATGTTTTTAAAGTCATTTTGTGAGTTTCATGATGTTAAAAATTCATGGGAAAGGCTATCTTAGTGTACCAAGTATCCTCCTGAAGCAGGGCTGTAAAATTCTTAAGTAATATCAATTTTGAAATGTATAAGTTGTTTTTGTTAAGGAAACTAGTGTACATATGCTAGTCTTGTGAAGGAAAAGAGCGTATGTAGCCTAGAGGTGATTTCCCCACATTCCTCACACCTGTCAGCTATCTTTTGGTTTTGCAACAATGTTTTTTTGGGATTTTCAATGTAAAGGTTATAAAAGGTTGAAGAACCTAGAGAAGTTGAAAAAAGTTGAAAATATCAAAAGTTTAGTGGAGTAAGTGGTTTGATTTGGTCTTGATGTCTATCTTAATCAAATATGAAGCATGTGAAAATATTTTGGGTGAACTCCATCATCTAAAGAATTTATTGATTTAACTATTTCCAGAAATTACAAATATGAGAAGAAAGGTTGCTCATTTTTTTTGGTTCTCTTGTGTGGGCAAATAGTTATAGTGATTTGAAGAGCCAGTGGTAAGTAAAGTGAATTTGTTGTAGTAGAGTGTGCATGGAAGTATAGATGTAGCAGAGACAAAAGTATGCATGGTTGAAGACTATTTTTATGTAGAAGAAAAGTGATAGTGTTATAAAGGAGTTTGATAATGCATTTGTGATTGTAGCGACATAATTTTTATATGAGTTTATATGTGTTGCTAATATGATTGTGATAGATTGGATGTAGTAGTGTCTCATGTTTTTATATGGTAGTTATATATTGAATCATTGAGTTTCTGTATCTAGTTTATTTGTAGAAAATATATTGAAGATATGTAAGTTGAGGATGATGTATGAAAGTGAGATATGGCTATGATTTGAGTGTGATTCAGTGATTGATGTTTTGTATTGAGAGTTTGATTATATGGTATGAAGATATTTCTGTTGTAATGTTCATGTTGAGAAGTTCAAGGGTTCCAATTTGAAAATGCATGAAAGGTGAACCAAATAGAGAAGTAGGGTGGGTGCTCCATGAAAACAAGTGTTGAGAACATATTTCTTCACAAGTCCAATTGGAGTTGGACAAGGCTTGATGGTCATGGAGGCTTCCAACAGATAGTGGTTTGTAGAGTCATGAGATTGAGATCACAGTTCCTTTCAAATAGTTGCCATATAGTACTCTCTATGTAATGATTTGCTTGATAGATAATAAAATATATTGAGCAACAAAACAACAACAATGTTTGTTTTTGACCCGCAGGGGGTTTTACACTAGATGTCTTATGTTCCTATGTGATGTGATGATTTGTGTCTTATTATGCATGTCTATTTCATATGTTATGGTTCTCATGTGTTGATTCTAGTTGAAGTTGCATGTTCAAACATATTTCTTATTTGTTAAGTAATCAGTGGATTAATATATTGGAGAAATAATTGTAAATTGTGTAAGTGACCACATTATTAATTAACCCCTCCCCCCAGTAATGATACTAGTTCCAACAATTGGTATCATATCCAAGCTCCTTCTAGTGCAGCTTCATCGTCGGAAGGTAGATCATGGGTAACCAAGAAAGATTTGCAGCAGATGGAGTTCCTTTTCTACATGAACTAGATTATATGCTTTGGAAGGTGGAATTTGAAGCATACCTTTTAACCCTTGATGTGAATATTTTTCTCTCAATAGAATATTATTCACAGAATGAATTTAATGAGGAAGACAAGAAGATCATTTTGAAGGGATTTTCAAATCATGATGTAGCTAAAGTAAGACACTAAAAGACTGCATAGAAAAGCATGGACAAGTTGCATAGTTTGCATGGAAGAGAAAGGGTTCAAGATCCAAAAAATGTTGAAAAACCTCATTGCATTCTTGAAGATAAAGAGAATGATAAAAATGACTCCACATTCATAGTAGTAGCAGATCTAATTTTATCTCAAGAAGATAGTGAGAGTAGCCATGAGAGCAATGAAATGAAAATCGTTTATTTAAAAATACAGCGTGGGGAATTCATCAAGGCAAATGAGAATTTGTCAAATCAGCTGCAGGACCAAGAACCCTCTTGTGCAAGTCTAGAAAAGGAACTAGCCTCTTTGAGATGTGAGCTTGAAAAGGAAAATAATCAGCTATCCCAATATCGAAAGTTGGAGAAAAGCACCAAAATTTTGGATGAAATCCTCATTAGTCAATGATCTCCACTTATTAAAACTGGATTGGGCCTTGAAGAGGAATCATGCCTTGGGAAGGAAAAGGAGAAACTGGAGGAAAAACAAGTAGCAGGTAATCACAAGTTGACAACCCTTGAAATCAATCAAGGACCTAGGAAGAAACATCATCAAAAGAATCCAAAGAAGAAAATATATTATCAAGAGAAGCAAAGAAAAGAATATCATAATCACAACATGCAACAATTCATGAATATAAGGAAGCAACAAAGTGTTCATGGTCCAATAAATAAAGCTCAAGGTATCAAAATTTATTTCATTGGTATTGTTTTTCTTGCAATCATTATGGTCATGATGCTAGAGAATGTAATTTTTTTGCAAGAAAACAAAGTTTGTTGGATAATCATTGTTTCAAGTGTGGAAAAGACGAGCACAAAGCTATAGCTTTCATATATGACAAGATCAAGCCAACAAAAAGAGAAAGCCCACCATTGTAGACAAAGAAGGTGTGGAGGAGAAAAGAGGAGTGGCAGATAACTAGCTCTTCAAAGGGCATCAAGGAAGAATGTTTTGTTTTGGAAAGAGATAATCTACTTAGGGGGAGTAGATATTTGTCTTGTGCCCAAAAGGAAATGGCTTCAAAGAGAATCCAAACTTGATAGGTGCACATGATTAAAAAGAGGAAGTTTTCAGCTTCATGCATCTATTCATTTCAGGTCCACAAGATAAATTTGAGGCATAGAAGGAGAGCGCATGAATCCAGGGGGAGTTCAACAAGGTTGATGTATTACATGTCTTTTTATCTTTTTGTTGATAGTTCCAACCATGTTGTGTGAAGATAATTTTTCTATCTATGCACATTAACATAAGTTTTATGCAGTAAGAAATGGTTGTTGATGGAAAGATGGCATGTGCTTAGGGGGAGTTTGATATGGATTTATATTTTTGCATGTATATAACTTATGTCATGCAAGATACTATGTCTTCCCTGGGAAGTTTTGGTGATAGTTTGATAGAGTTATGTTATTATTATTGAAACCCTCACTCTTGTACTCCATTAGATAGTCATTTTTAACATGAGTAAGGGTCATTGATACATGCAAGTGTCTTAGGAAGTTGTTGGTCAGTTTTGTGAGTTGTTTGAAGAAAATTTCTATGTCATTTAGTACATTACCAAGTCCTTCTGTTTCTGGTTGTTGTATGGTTAAGAGTCCATTGCATGTGTGTCCACAAGTTATGTATCTCACATTGTATTATCATGAAGTCATGTATCCTATTTGCATATCATATTGTCATGAGGTTAAAATATTTTACTTCTTCCATGTCATGAAAAGTTGAGACAACATCCAAGTGTTCAAGTGTCTAGTGTTGAATCTTACTCATGAGGATCTCACCTTGAAAACTTCCACATGTACTTATTGATGATGATGAGGATTGTGCCTATTGGTGCACATATGATATCAAGAGGGTGTGGATGAAGTTTGTATTGCAGATTCCTTACTTTGTTGGTGGCCATCTTATGCCTAGAGATTGTGCTATAGAAACATGGTTGCATGGTCACTGCTGTTGATTATATTTGAAGACTACTTGCATATGTTGCTGCTACATTATTGATTTCAGATCACATTATTGAACCTCAGTCATTGATGATGTTATTTCTCATGATGTATGTTTGTTGTTGGTGTTGGATAAAGAAAGGTTACATTGATGGAATATATATAAGTTGTGTCATATGATAGTTGTCTAATGATTAGAGGCATGTTGTTGCTTTCTATTCAACTAAATTTTATAGTGTTGATTGATTCATATGGATGGAAAATAATGTTTTGATACCTATTGCTTCATACTAATGGATAATTGCTACTATAGTTCATTCACAGAAGCTTGTGTTTTTTGGGCTACTAACTTTTGAGGTTGCAGATTTTTTGGAGATAGTTGTTCACACTATTTTTGGCATGCATTTATTCACTTTTAGATCTTGATCATGGGTCGAAGCCTTGTATTATTACTCCTTATCTTCATTGTGTTGATTGAGTGATCCATGAAATGGATTGTATGTATGGTCATGAGTCAATATTGTCTCAAGAGAAAGAATCATAAGATTTATTCCAGCCTTATTTCAGCTGGTATATGCTATGTTTTGCAGCTTTGTGTGGGCTTTAAGAATTAATATGTAGCAATGAAATATCATGTATCACTTTTGGGTAATTGGTAGAGTCATATGCGTGATGTTTATGAATATGTGAGGAGTCATATTTTAGCCTTAAGGAAGCATTGTACATTCATAGTTTATCATTATTGTATCCATGTAACATGATTATGAAGCTTTGCACCTTCATTGCAATATTTCTGAGTCATAATCCTTGGTTCTTTTTGAGTAGCCTCCTACTTGTCACGTGGAGGAAATGATGTGTTTTTTCTCACACTATATTGTTGATGATGGTCATCATATGCCTTGCTGATATTGTTGCTGATTATGATGTGCTACTACATGGGAGGATGTTGGTTCCATTGTCTGCACTATGTTATTATTGATGGATGTCCTATAGTCCTGCTTTATGATGGTGATTAGTTGTTTTGTTGTTGTTCCTGGTGATGTTGATGGAGAGAGTATTGCTCATGTTGATGTTTATGATATTGTTGCCTTGGTTGAGAGTGATGTTGATGTGGATGGAGTTGCTAGTTATTTTTGTTGTTGTTTCTTATGATGTGTTGTTGCTAATGGTTATGCTATTGTTTAGGAGGATGTTGTTGCTACTTACACTATACTGATGGATATGTTTTGTTGTTGCCGTTTGAGCTAGCTTGACAATGTTTTTCATATAGATGGAGTTATTGTTGAGTTTGTTGCTAGTATAGATCTGTTTTGCTGCTACTACCATGATATCAAGATTTTGTTGTTGATGTAGTTAGAGCTATTGATTGGGTTTGTTTCTTGACTACATATTTTGTTATTACTACTTTAGATGAATGTTGATATTGTTGTTGTTGCTTTAGGATAAAGTGAGTTATTGTTGCTGCCTTTTTTCATGCACTCATAGAGGAGTGAGAGTGTTGTTGTTTGATCAACTATGTAGCCCTTTGTTGTTTTAGTAGAGTGTTGATGGCTTGACTTTTTCCCTTTGCCACTGATGTTAAAGGGGGAGCAAGTGAGGAGTTTTAGATTGATCAGTTCTTCAGAGGTTGTTTGGATGGTTCAACTAGGGTTGCCATCAATGGCAAAGGGGGGTATTGTTGACATTGACGATTTGATGTAGTGTTGATGGTGGCATTGATGTCAATCTGATAGCATGAGTTTTTGGTACCATGTGATGTAGAGGTACTTGGTTTGCACATTAGTTGCAAACCTTAGTTTAGTTGTTTCAGATGGTGGCGTAGGTATTTGGCCTGTATGTTGATGCATTGGCATGATGAGGAGCTGCTACACCTAGTTGATAGTGATGGAGACTATCAAGTAATGTTTATGGTACTTGGTGTGTGTGTGGATGTTTTTGAACATTTTTGGTGAGTGTCATGATGTTAGACAGTCATGGGAAATGATGTCTCAATGTACCAAGTATCCTTTTGAAGCATGGCTGCAAAATTCTTAAGAAATATTAGTTTTGAAAGGCATACATTGCTTTTGTGAAGGAAAGTACCATACATACACTAGCGTTGTCAAGGAAAAGAGCATATGCATCATGGAGGCAATTTCCCCACATTCCTCGTGCTTGTTAGATATCTTTTGGATTTTTAAGCAATGTTTTTTTAGGATTTTCAATGTAAAGGTTGGAAAAGGTCGAGGAACCTCTAGAAGTTGATAAAAGTTGAAAATATCAAAAGGCTAGTGGAGTAAGTGTTTTTATTTGTTCAAGATGTCTATCTTAATAAAATCTGAAGTATGTGAAAAGGTTTTGGGTGAGATCCATCATCTGAAGAATTTATTGATTTAACTATTTCCAGAAATTACAAATATGAGAAGAAACGCTGCTCATTTGTTTTTGGTTCTCTTGTGTGAGAAAATTGTCATAGTGTTTTGGAGAGCTAGTGGTGAGGAATATGAATTTGTTGTAGCAGAGTGTGCATGGTGGTAAAGATGTAGTAGAGACAGAAGTATGCATGGCTGAAGACTATTTTTATGCAAAAGAAAAGTGATAGGGTTACAAAGGAGTTTGGTAATGCATTTGTGATTGCAAGGGAAATTTGTGTATTTGAGTTTATATGTGTTGTTGATATGATTGTGTATATTGGCTACAATAGTGTCGCATGTTTTTATATGGTAGTTATATATTGCATCATTGAGTTTTTGTATCTAGTTTGTTTGTAGAAAATGTATTAAGGGTATGTGAGTTGAGGATGATGTATGAAAGTGAGAGATAGATATGATTTGAGTGTGATCCAATTACTGATGTTTTGTATTGAGAGTGTTAATTATGTGGTATGAATTTATTTATGTTGTAATTTTCATGTTGAGCATCTCAAGGGTTTCAGTTTGAAAATGCATGAAAGGTTAACCGCATAGAGGAGTGGGTGCTTCGAGAAAACAAGTATTGAGAAGATATTTCTTCACTAGTCCAATTGGAGTTGGGAAAGGTTTGATGGTCGTGGAAGATTCCAATGGATGGTGATTCATAGAGTCATGAGATGGAGCTCAAAGTTGCTCAAAGTTCCTTTTAGATAGTTGCTATATTTTACTCTCTATGTAATGATTTTCTTGACAGATCATAAAATATATTGAGCAACACAACAACAACAAGGGTAATTTTTGACTTGGAGGGGGGTTTTCCACTAGATATGTAAATATGTAGGAAGTGGTTCAAGGCATTTCTTTGTTGACCACCTTAGAATGATGATCATTAATTCTATCTTGTAATTTCACTTGAAAAAATACTAAAAATAAAAGTGGACGTCTAATGTTTTGAAGCCAACAAGTCTTAGTAGTATAAATAAAATGTCCTCAAAGTTCTAGAGAATTAATAAATTATATTAATATTTAGTCTTCTCCACACACCTCATGATTGAAATGGGTGGAAACTAGGATTGACAAGATTAGTTTCTACGATTGATGAGATTAGTTATCATTTCTCAAAGCATAAATAGGACAAGATAGGAGAGATATCACACAAGGGAATAAAGAAAGAGAGCTAAAAGAACCAAGAGTGCATCCAAAATATAATAAGAGGAGATATGCTCAGAAGACTAGAAAGTATAATAGGTGGTATAGTTTGTACTACCAATGTAATTTTCTTTTCTTCACAAACAATACATATATGTTTATAATTGGTCATACAACTTCATATATTGAGATAAATTTTATTAATCTATATTGGGTCATTATATAAATTTTCATCCATATTGATACTTCTAGAGTGGAAAAATTGGAGAAATCAGGTTATGGGAGTAGTTCTAGTAGCGGGGCCTAGTTTACAAAATTGTGGCCTAAAAATTTCCAAGGATAATTTGATGTATTAAATGACATTTTTTATGCTTAAAAAATTTATTATCAAGAGATTCATCTCATGATTCTATTCTACACATATAGACTTTTCCAATGGTCCAATAAATATGTCATTCAAAGTTCAAATGCAAAAGTTGTGCCTCTTAGAAATTGACGTCTCATGATTGACGACCATAATTTGAGAAAATGCCATGTCAACCCATGTTTCTCATGCAAAGTGGGCTAAGCATGTGGAAAATATGAAGAATATTATAAAAGGTTGAATTTTTAACTCATATTAAGGGTTGAATGGGTCAAATCTAACCCCTGGTTGGCTATCATGTTATGTTATAACCATGCCACTAGGAGAAAAAGGGTTTCCATTCTATTTAAGTGCATTTTCCCCATAGTAGAGAAAAACAATTGAGAGTGGATAGATAAAGTAGAAAATCTGTTTTTTTTTTTTTACTGTAGTAGTCCATGGGACATAGGTCTCAAGTAAATCCAAATAGAGTGCTGTCATGTTTGTATTCACATCATTTCCATTCAGACAAAATAGAGCAGTGAAACCTCACTTTCTAGATGTGTTTTCTCCTTAAAGGTTTCCCCATATCATATCTTGGTGTTCATTGTGATTGTTATGTGATTGTGTTTTCATATTCTCTTTTTTATTTTTATTTTATCTATTTCATGCATAAGTAGAAAAACAATAATCAATAAATCCATAAATCTAAGGAAAATTAACCCTCATGGTGTAAATTTTAGATTTAGGTCTATTTTTACCATATCTAGTTTTAAAAAATGTCTAGTCGAATATCTATGGTATTTTATGTTCCATTTATGGTTGGATCATCCTTTAGTGATTGAGTGGGAGAAAAAGAAAGTTTCCATCTAGGAAAGGAAAAACTAGAGTAGGTTGTATTAATATATCCATACCCTTTTTCCAAAGGTGAAACACTATTATTTGAAGTGATGTTATAGACTGTACAATTGCTAATTCAAAGTAGGATGTAGAGGTCACTTTATACTCTTTGATCAAAGAACTGAAAATTTGATTTGAAAGAAAAATCCTATATGTATTTTATTTCTTCCACTATTCATTTTTAACCTATTTGTGTGAATGAGGTAATTTTTAGCTTTATACTATTAAGAAAATTTTAGTTGAGTTATTTATCTTGAGAACATCAGGAAAATAGTCACCTAGGCTTGCAAAGTTTAAAAAAGTGTGTGGACAATGATTCACCAAGATTATAATGTTGTTGTGTGCATTAGGCTTGCACATATGTATGCAAAATGAGGGAATGTCAATATTGTCTACAAGTTGTTTTAAAGAGTGTCCAAATGAGATTCTATGTAATCGAATGTGATCATTGTTGTTTATTCATAGAATGGTGACTTCCATGAAACATTGGCTTAAACATGTAAATTAAATACATCTGGAATACATTGGGTTAATGATTCCATTGCGTTATCCTTAGTCTAATTAAGAATAAATTTTGATTGTGTGATCATATCTCATAGATAGTGTTAACACCCAGGTTGTTCCCTATGACTCCCAAGGGAATACGACAGGGGTAACCACTAACCAATCTTTGGATTACAGCTTCTAGCCTAGCTGTAATCAGAGAGGGCTCTCTCTTTAAGGTTTGTCTATGTTCTATGGAGATTTTAGGCTAGTTATGAAGTGAAGGTTTCTTTGGTTTATGTTTGGTTGGAAGGATGTCTTCTGAAACTTTGAAGTGTAGTTTCTGCAGGTAAAATCAGTCCATTGGGAAATGGAGTCTGTGGCTGTTGGTTTCTTGAAATCCTGAGTTTGGTGCAGCTGGAGTTACAGGGCCATTTAGATATTTCATGAAACAAACTTTAAATTGTGATAATGGAGTGTGAACAACCAGTGAAAACAGTTAAGAATTTTTCACTAAGCTGGGATGTGAGAATGGGATGTATCCCTCAGGAGCAAACTTGAATTCCTGAAACAATAGATCACTGTGATGATATAGTGTGAAAGGTAGCAATTAAGAATTACGCTTTCATTACCATAACTGAAGAAAAGATATTTAAAATAGCTTAGATTGAGTTTAGGGTAATCTGTGATTAAGTCCTGGAACTATTATTTTTCCTAACTATTAACTGTTTAAACATGGGAAACATGAAAGATATATGAAAGATAACAAACACATAACAAAGAGTTACAAGAGAAACTTATTGAGTCATAAGATACGCAAGAATCCTGCAACATTCAGCTAAACACCAGCAAAACATCAAGAGACACAGAGCTTTGGAAATTCCATCATCCTTTGTATTATTTTTCTGAGAATTACAGTAGAAGAGGAGCAGAATAGATATGAAAAGATTTCTTACATCCAATGTCCAACCCTTGCTAACAAATGCGAGGGGGAATATATAGTAGTCTCATACAAAATATCTCAAGCATTGAGTCATCTGAGAGGGAAAATATCTTCTTTAACTCGTACAGAAATTGCAGATAGAAAGTTATTACAATCTTTATTGAAACATTAAAGGCTCTTAACTCCTATCAGAACAATTTGACCTTTGGGGCTCACGGAGTCGGTTGAGCGCTTTGTTATAACTGCTGAATGACGTGTCTGTGCAGCTGTGTTTTCCTGTAGCTTCTCGGCCCTATCACCTGTGACTGCTAGTGCTGCTGTGGTGGCCGAGTACTTGTGCTGAGTTGGCTCAACCTCTTTCTGCATACCTGCTGATGTGTCTTTATCTTCATGTGTATGAAAATTTAAATATTTTCAAAAAGTAATAACATAATTACTGACTTTGATTTAACAGTAATTGTATCAAATTTTCCCACACATCCGGTGTAGGCAATTGATGCCTCAAAATTGACCCCATGGTCTCATCGGCCTCTGTATGCTTGTAAAAATGGGGAGGCTCATCAAACAAATGTGTGATTTCAGTCATAATAAAAAATAAACTTTCTACCCTATTGAAGAGGGTCTGCCATGTTATTGGTCCTGTTTCTGTTGATGAACTAGCTGCCTCTAAAATCTGATTTCCTGCAAACGTGTTCACTCTCTTAGCATATTTCTCATGTGAGAGCAACTTTCCTGATGGCTCTAACAGGCTAGGCAGACCCCTGTTTTGCAATGCCATAAACCTGTTCTGAAATTTGTTGATGTCTGCTTGCATATCCTGGGTTCTTCTTTCTAGGGTATGAATCAGGTTTCTCAATGTCAGGACCCTTTTTATCAGTGAGATGGTCTCTGTCCTGTTTCCAATTCCCATTTTGATGAGCTGGGAGCTTGTTCTATAGTTTAGCACATTTATCATTCTAGTGGCAATCTCAGACATACTGCCTAGAGATGCCCTTGCCCGTTGTATCTCTCTGTGTGCTTTGCCAATGAGCGTTATTTGCTCATGGATGGCCTCAATATACTCCCACTGATCTGTGATAGACTGGCCAATATGGCCCCATACGACCCTTTTGAGCTCAGATGTGACCTTGTCTAGTGTGAGCTCTTTTTCTAGATCAGTTATCCTTTTCTTGAGGGCCTTTACCTCCCTCTCTCTTTCAGCCACATTCTGCTTGGACTTGTCATATTTTTCATTTATTTTTGCCAGAGTGTCCTTGGCTTGATTTAGCTCAGACATCTGAGACTCCAAAACTTGAATTTCATTCCTCAGCTTTTGCATATCAAGGCTTTCAGACTGCTCTGTTGTTGGTGCTAAGGTGGATGGTGTTGCCTACTGTACCTGTTGGCTGAGAGGGGCATTGGTTTGAGGGATTTCCTCAAGATTTATTGTTTGTGGAGGAGGTTCTGAGGTTTTCCCTGCCTCCTTTTGCTGTAATGCTGCCTGCAAGGTGGCCTCTGATTCCTGCAGCTTTTCCTGAGTATGGATGAGCTCTTTGTATAATGTCATCAGCAGAGCAGCTGCATCCTTTTCCTGCCTGAGCTGGGCAACCTCTTCTGTTTGAGGATGAAGAGTTGCAAGGATTTTTAACATCTATTTTAATGCTGCCATATCAGCATCCCTCAGCTTCAGGATTTCTTGTACTGCCTTAACATCTTTAGGGTCATGCCCAAGCTCTATTATAATTTCCTCCAGAGCTTTGATCCTATTGTCCTTAGCTTGAGAGGAAGCCCTTTCCAGCTCAAGCTGTGCAGCGGTTTATTAGGCTTTTGCAGCCTATAGTTCACTAGGGTCTTGTCTGCCAATGTGCATAGGACCATGTTCCCCGTTTGTTTGTGCACTCTATTTGGTCCATTTTGTGGATGTCTTTGGAAAGGACCTCCAGGTTGGTCTTGATATAATCTGCAGCTGATTGTGGTTGCTGCACTGTTGGTGTAAAATGGCTCATGATCATTTTTCCTTCATGTGCATCATATGCAGACATGAGCCTTTGCTGGTTTGTAGGAGCCATTTTCAATAGGTGATTGTAAAGTTGCATCTTTAATGGTTCATTTCCGCTCTTGATATCCTGAAACTGCTGCTTAATGCTTTTCTCACCTTCCCTCCTTTGTCCTGAGGAGCTCACTTCTCCTACTGCTGCCCTGTCTTGCTCCTGTTTGAAGGAGCTGGCTGAGGCCTCCATGCTGGGCAGGCCTGTTCCTGAAGTCTGCCCTATTGGCATTTCTTCTTCAGAGAAGGGGTTTAGTCTTTGCCTCTTCTCTGGTGATGCAGTAAGGGGAGTTTCCCTATCTCTTTTTCTGTTCACGTCCTCCATTTGAGGGGTTTGGAGGACGGAGGAGTCAATCCTTGAATCTTGTCTGGGGGGTGCCATTTGTGCTGGCTACTGCTGGGTGGTCATTAGGGCCTCTGCTGTCTGTTCCCCCTGTACCTGTTTCTCTTTTTGCTGCTGTACCTGTTGGGGTGGCTGCACCTGTCCCTGTTGTGCCTGTTGCTCTTCCATGTCCTTCTCTTTGCCTTTGCTTTGAGCTTGGCCTGTGGTTTGGAGTGTCTCTTGATGTGCTGTGGATGATGAGGCAGCTGCTCCTGCTTGAGGCTTTGGCAGAGCGAAAACCTGTGGAAGAGATTCCAAGTCAGCCATTTTCAGAAGATGCCTTCTAGCTCTTTCATTCAGTTCTTCTTGTGTGATTGGTTCTTCCAGTGTGCCCCTTTTCCATTTTGGTTGGTTGGCAAATTTTTCAATGTGGGGCAAGCTCACATGGTCATAGCTAGAGAGCTTATATTTTAGCCTTCTGAATGATATGGAATGATTAGGGTCATAGGGCTTCCAAAGGAAGCTGGTTTTCAGGCCAAGGCATTCTAGTTTTCTATCAGCTTCTTTCCAGCGTTCCCTTTTTCTCAAGACTAGGTGGCCGAATTGATTTTTCACCTTTAGCTATGCCTTCTTGCCCTTGCCTGCAAAGTTTACCATATCAGCATTGCCAAATTGCCTGAAATATTCAAGGGCAAATAGTCTCATAGGCACATACTTGGGCAATCTGTATGGGCGCAACTCACACCCATATATTCTGATTACGGTGTAGTGTTGGTAAAAGTACCAATCCCCTATGCTGTACACCTTGGATAGCTGTAGAATCCTCTGCATCTCATCAGTCAGTCTTGGAGGAGGCGAGGTTAGGAATAAAGACATGGCTGGGTGGATGAAGAGGTCTATGAAATCATAGTAGGTATATGGAGAGTAGGTCCTTCTATGAAACATTGAGGTCCAGTACACTACTGACCTTGGATTGCCTTCTGCATCTGTCCTCTTAATATCAAAGGAGAACTTCTCATGTTGATAATATAGAATGAGGTGGTAGATGTAGGAGGTGTATCTGAACACCTTCTCTCTTGACAGGTTCAAGAACTGCTCATGCATGTTATCTGAAATGTATGTGGCATAGTCATAATAGTTTGGACTCTTGCCAGGGGAAACATAGTCATCATTACTAGTACAGTTTCATCAATAAATTCCAGTGACTTGTACCCCAAAATGGAACTAATCATGTATGCAAGATCTACACCCAGTTGATTGAGGTAGGCATCAAAAATAGGAGGGTGTAGCACAGTGTCAGAGTTTGTAATGAACAATTGGTTGAGCTTTAAGATTTGTGCATCTGTTAGTATCTTAGCTCCTTGGTTGATCAAATCCATTAGAGACAAGGGGACCAATTTCTTCTGGGTCTTGAACTGCAGCATCTCTCTAATGGCCTTAGGGGTCATGTAGAATACCACTGAGCCTGAAGGGTCAAGAACAGCTCTTTGCATGGGGTCATAGCAGACAGCACATAGATGAATCAGGTCAGGGAATTGGTTGACCTGAGGGAGCTTGAATATTGGGAGGAAGGAATCCCAAATGCCTAGTATGTCTATCCCATCCTTATGTTTGGCCTTAAGCTCATTCAGTAGGTGAAGGTGGAACTTGCATTTTGATGAGGAGTCCTCTGAGATTTGGTAGTCCAGGTCTGCAAAATCCTGCCACTCCAGCTCTCTCTGAGGGGCATTTAAGGGAGCAACATTGAGGGCAACTGGTGCAACTGGAGTCTCCATGGTCACTTGGATTCTGTTTTGTGAATAAACTGCTGTTTCTTAGGACGGAAGAACACTGCCTGAGTGAAGAGGAAAATTGAAAAATGCAGGGTAACAGGGCAAGTCTGCAGCAATTGAAATACTGTATTAGTCCCTTGAGAAGGCAAATATTAGCCTTTAATAGACCTTTCTTGACAATTGAGTGCAGGTTCCGGGTTTTAGTTCACGACTGCGCGAACGAAGAATGCGGGTTTTCAGTGAAAATTCAGTCTAAATGCCTCGGTTAGTGAATTTCTACCGTTAATTTTTCAAGAGGGAGCTGGGTACAGGTAATTTTCCAGTGAATTTAAGCGTTTTCTGTGCTCAAAGTGATTTTTGTATTTATAGAGAAAAAACCAGGTTTCAGAGAAGTTTGCACGGACAAATACCTGGTGAATGAATGGCCTGGGTCGGAAAAGCAGTTGGGTAGGCGCGCTGGAGCTCTCTTGGTTGTTTCGAGCAGGTTGGTGAAGTTTTGGTCGTAAAACGCATGCAGAGGGCGCAACAATGTTTTTTGCAAAAAGTGCAAAAAACGCGCAAAATTTGATAAAATATGGCTTTTTCGAGTTATTGGCGCCTTTTTTAAATGACGTCAGTATGACGTCAGCAAGTGGGTCAGGGTGGGGTGATGTGGCGGCCTGTGAGTGGCCCACGGGGGTGGTGAGATGGCGGCCAGGTGGACCAGTGGTGGGCGGGGTGAACGGTCGTGGCGCCGACACAGGCGGTGAGGGGGCACTGACGTCGGCAGACAGGTGGCGCAATATCGGACCACCTCCTATACGACGAGGAACCTGTCAGAGGAGGCTCCGATGGAATTTGGAGGCGACGCGTGGACCCCGCATGACATCAGCGTCTGACAGATATCGGACATCGGGGCCGCTCCGAAATTCGCGTCGACCATTGGATTTGAAAGGCTTGATTAGACGGTCATCGGGCCAGGGATCTGCATGGAGGATATGGTCATCGGGCGGGGATTAAATAATAACTTTCATGATATTAGCGCCCAGCGGGACCCTCAGGGATTTTTAATGATTTTTCATTGGTTCGCAATGTATTTTCACAAATGTGAATAAAAACCCGAAACTTTAGGAAAACTGGGTTTTTATGCGATTTTATTTGTAAGGTCGCATATGCATTGGAACTTAGGATAAATGGTTTTTTTCGCATATAAAGCTCACAAAGGTGTCCAAACTTAGGATAAGGCAAAGAAAATGGGTTTTCAGGGTAAAATTTCCTTTTAAGCGGGTATAAGGGTGCAAAAAAGGGTTTTTTCAAGGGTTTTTAGGCAAAGTGAAGGATTGAATGGGCCAATGAGTTCTGGGGAGATAAGAGGTTAGGCTTGGGTTCTTGAGCTTAACCAGGTGTTAATTCAATTCCCTAGTAGTGAACCATATGGCTATAATGCCAAGAAGGGGGTATTTATACAATGCTTAGGATTTATACACCATGGTGTTATAATAGTAGGGAAAGGGAAACATAGGGAGCTAGATAATAAAGGTTAGAGGTTAATATGGAGGGAGAAGGGGAATGAGAAGAGTGATATCACTAAGTTTTCTTGAAAACAACTTAGTCTAAAGAGTAGATCAAAATGAAAAGAACTTTACACAAGAAATGTGGCTTCTAAAGGCCATAAGGACCAACATAAAACCTTGAATCTCTCTTATAAACACACTTTGTGAAGGGAGGTTAGTAATGAGTGATGAATCAAGAAAAAAGGGAAGTTAGACATGCTTCATTATGTTTTTTTTCTTGTATTTGACTAGCAAAGTTCAGCTTGGAAGGAACACCACTTATGCAACCCCATCTTCCTACCCAACTATTTTGCCTAGCATTTTTTGTCTTGGAGGGTGCATTTGGACTTGCAGACCCTTTATGTGCCTTTTCTTTTCCATTGGCTTTTCCCTTTGATTTCCTATCTAGTACTACCCTTATTTCTTCCAAGGCCCTAGATTAAGCAGTTGGGAACCTT
>APFE031495704.1:0-58093 GCA_000404065.3 Pinus taeda
GCAAGCTATCTCTGCTGTCACCGAGATCCCAAGGAGTGGTCAGGAGTGGTTTAAAAACTACAAGTTTGATACAACTCCATGTAAGGATTTCCTGAAAGATCAATATGCTAATGAGGACCTTTCTAAGGCAATACCCAGGCATTATATTAAAGAGCATTATGCTCTGCTCCTCACAGCCATTCAGAAGTACCTCACATGCGAGGGAAGGTACACTAAAGTCTACTCCTACCATTTCAAGCTTTTATTACATTTCACAGGGAAGGCGTCCATAGATATTCCTTTCTATTTGTTTAGGAGTCTAGGCAAAATGTGCGACAAAGTTCAGTTTAAAAGGGATAATTATGAGACATCTCTCTTCCATCATGGTTTAATCAAGCTACTGGTGTTATATAGCCTGCATAAAATCGGGAGGGATTCAGACTCTTTCATTTTCATGTCGGGTTTCCAAAGCAAAACCGGTCTAACCCCATTACCAGATAGAGAAAAAGAAGGAAAGACTCAAGAGTCTACAATGGTTGAAGAACCTACACTGGCAACAATGGTTGAAGAGCCTACATTGGCTGAGCCTAAGAAGCAGGCTAAAGACCGAAAGAAACCAAAGCATAAATCAAAGCAATCAGGGAAACCTGTAGTCATTAAAGAGACACCAAAACCATCCAAGGAGAAGATGAAATATCAGAAAATTGCATCCAAGCCAAGTGAAGTTGCACCAGAAACCAGGATCAAAACAAGGAGCCAGTTGAGCAAAGAAAAAGGAAAGTCAATTGCAGTAGAAGACAGCCCCATGTCAAAGGCTAGTCTCAAGGATTTGCTAGAAGAAATTGACTTTGAACAAACCACATCAGTACAGGTGGAGCCCATGCCAATAGGCCTAACACAGTCATCTCCTGATAGCTCTAAGAAATCAAAAGCCTCAAAAAGGCTAAGATTCGAGGAGGCTGGGAAAGAATTCATGGTCAAGCCTCGAAGGCCAATCACTAGAGGTCAAGCACAAGCAGCAGAACAAATCCCAAAGGGTAAGGAGACTGCCAAGGTAACAACAAAGCAAACCAAACCGTTGCCTAAGATAGAGAAACCAGAAAGGGCAGAAAAGGCAGAAAAAATAGAGAAGGCAAAGGAGGCAGAAAAGGCAGTGAAGGCAGAGAAAGTACAGGAAACTAAAAGAATAATCTATACCAGAGAGCAGGCCAAACAAAAAGGAAAGCAGATAGCCCAGGCCAAAGAAACGAAGGAGAGCAGAAAGAAAGAGGTAAAGGAAAAGGCTCCTTTGGTTAAGAAAGATAAAACCTCATCCACCAAGGAGAAATGGGAAGCAGCTGACAATGAGATGGCTGATCTAGAAAAGACAGTATCAGAGATTGCAGCCATGGAGAGTGAACTTGCAAAGCTGAAGGCTCAGCTAGGCAAGTTAGCTGCTAAATGAATTAAATTTCAATGTTGCACCAAGTTTTTTCATTTTTCTTAAGTTAATTAATGTTTTTGAGGCATGTATTGAAGAAAGGAAAATAAGCAATTTTGGAATTGAAGATGAAGCTGTAACAGTCTAAAATAATTGAAGAAATTCGTTAAAGACTGTGATTTTGCAAAGAACAGCAGTTTCGTAGCGCGCTACGAAACTGCTGTAGGTGACTGTTTTTAAGGGAAAATTCGAAAATAATGCTAAGGTCATCAAATTTTGTGGAAAAAGGCTTCGAGGATGGAAAGGAAATCACCATGGTTGCTTAAGCCTTCAAAGGCTGACAAATGTAAATCTTATTACATAAAGGTAAAATCTTTTGTCTTTACCAAGTTTTCATAAAGTACCTTTATGACCGCAGAATTAGGGTTTCTGGTAGGATTACCAGAATTTTGAGTTCAACACCTGGTAGTATTCGTGAAGCATCCAGATTATCCAGGCATATGGTGTTATGGTATGGTCATTAAGGTCATTATACAGCTTCAAGCATTTTGGTTGGAAAATGAACATGGACTAAAACAGGGACCGGGAAAACAGAGGATATTTCTTCATCAAAGGCTGAGTCAGCAACACACTCAGAATCCAAGGCAGCCAATACAGCGAATGCTCCTCAAGATATATTCCAGCTCCTACAGGAAAAGCACAGCTGTCAGAGATCAGGAGGGAATCATGCAAACAAGGAGATGGTAGCAGAATTTGATTAGAACTAGGACTCTTTTGTATTAAAAGCACAATACCCCTGTATTTAGTAAATTAGTTTCAATATGGATAAGGTAGTTAATTATAGGTTTTCGAGCTCCCCTCATGCTGGAGGAGGAGACTCAAGATAGCTTAGTTTTATTTTCTATAAATAGGAGAAACTCTGATGTATCAAGGGTTGGAGATTTTTATGAAAAAGACAGAGTTTTCATATTGGTGTATGTAAAGTTTCTTTTCACAGTAATAGAAAGCTTATTGTTTCTTCCCAAGATTCATCGTGTGTCCCAAATGTTCAGAATGTATGTGGTTTTGGTTCTATTCATCTTATTTTACAGTTCACTAGACATGCAATCACTTTGAATTCATCATTGATGCTCAGACTTCCTGTGTATGTCTTGTTGAGTTGCAGTCCTTCTTGGTTGATGTTTTGGACAGTGAGACATTATATGCCTTGGTTTCTATGATTCAGTAGTTGCTTGTTTACTGTAGAAATGTATGACTCCATAAGCCCAATGGGAGAAGCCTTGATTTTGTTGCTCCAACCAGTTTAAAGTTTATTCATTGTTTTAAAGAGTTAGCCATCTTTTTGCCCTTAAATGCATATCAAAATCTGTGAGAGAGCCCTCTCTGACTAAGGAGGCTAAACCTTAGTCTAAAGCCTGGTTTGAAACAGTTGCATGAGATCTCACTAAGTAGCAGCCCTTAGTACTGATTTTGTGACAACATGACCCAAAACTCAAAATTCTAGGGGGCACCCTAGTCTAATTATGCTGGTGATAACAAATCACCACTTGTGCAATCATGCGTAAAATCCTAGTCCATCGACTTGGCACTCTAGTAGTATGTCACTGCAACCGCAGAGGCAGCTCGTCGGTCCTCACATCCGGGATACCAAGGGTAAGACCCTCGATCTGGTCCTGTAGTGCTGAAAGAGTCTCGACCACGTCAAGGTCGCGAAGGATGGCCCTCCCAACAGCCTCTCCTGCTGGAGCAGCTGCTGGGTCTCTGCAGCGTACTGTCGGTCAAACTGGTCCAATATCTGCATGAGCACATGAGTTTTGATTAGTCTTGATCAACAAAAAATAAGAACATTATAAAAAACAATGAACAGAGATATGGTCAGAAGATTTTCCCGTAGCACCCTACTGCTCGCCAGCCGACAACACCAAATTCGGGTCAACCCGGAAATCCATGCCAGCATATGGAAACTTGGCATAAACCATCTCTTGACGATCAAACCACTCGAAGAAAATATCAGAAAAGGAAATCTGAGGCTGGCCAGCATACCAAGACATGAGGTCAACCCATCTCTGCATCCGTGGTTCAGTCGGTGGAGGTAGGCCAAGTGAGATGTACTGTGGCTACATCAGTCGGATTCTCTCCAAAGCGAAAGTGGTCAAACTAGAACCATAGCCGAAGTTCTTGGATCTTCCGCTTTTCACCTTGGTCAGTTGTTCTTTCATCACAGAGAGTACTGCATCACACCAGTTGAACACCTTTGGTTCAAGGCATTCCAAAGCATACTACATGTAAGACCTGGTAGCTATGTGAAGAGCAGAACTACCATCTAGTCTAGAAAAAGTGAACAGAATGGTCTGTAAGGGCCGTTCAGTGACATCTCAGATATTGATCTTTCCGTCCGTACTCGGTTTAGATCCCTCTCTGCAATGCTGACGAATATACTCCCTCATGGACTCACCCCCACGGGTGGAGCCCGATAATGAGAGAGGGGCACCATGCCTCGATAAACCATCAGAAAATAGATGTCCACGACAATCAAGGGGATCGATTTGCCCCTAATCTAGAACACCTAGTTGATAGGATCCCAGGCATTGAATAAATATTGCAACAAGATGATTTGTTGCCTCATGCTAGAGACACGGAAAAACCTCAACAAGCCACAGTTCTGCAATGCAGCTATTGTGCCCGGATCATGTAAAGCAACAATGTCCTCTTCTTCATGCTCACGTTCTCGCAATGTAACAACTATCTTTCTCTGATGAATATCTGAAAAACAAACAAGAGAAGAGTCAAGATCTTCATTTGGTAAAAAACATGCAAAAATCTATGGGAAAATATGCAAAAAGTTTCCTCCTTGCGCGCATCACACCACAGTAAGTGTACTGGGAGCGATGCATACTAACTAGTCAGTAAGAAGACCAGTATGCATCACACCTTTCGATTAAGGAAAGGTGCGATAATGCCAGGGTGAGTTTTTCAAACTCCAGAGGCTTAGTAGAGCAAGGAAATAGGCTTAGAATTCAAAAAGAAAAGAATGCAATTGAAGAGCACAAGCTTAGCTCCTACCTGGTCCAAGCGGAATTAGGAATCGTCCACAGAATCTCCCGAAATCAGCTGGTGAAAATCAGGGGGGAAAGCACCTCCAGAGCTCCCACAAACCAAGTTCAAATGAAATGGTAAAATCAGAGGTAAAAGTCACTTTTGATTTACCATGCATATAATTCAAGTAAAATATTAGTGTTCTTAACTCATTTATCAAGCATATGTTTTCATTTATAATCGGTTTGATGAAGCAAATGAAATGGTAGTACAATCTTTGAAAGAACAAAATGCTAATGGTGAATCAAGGACTCAATGACCATTATCACGAGCAGTTTTAGTGCATAGTTCAAGCTCGTTAAAAAATAAACATAAGTCATGAGAAAATGTTTCCCCCAAAGTTTAATCTCATTAAAAAATGAAATGGTAAATAACCATTATGAATGCCTTATCACCAGCTTTTCAGCCTTGGTCGTGTTCTCATCATCACCTCCACTTTGTTTTTAGCCGATAATTCACCTCCATATGATTGTTTACCCCTTCGAAGAACATCTGCGAAGAGTGATTCTACTAGCCATCTTTGTGACACTACCATGATTGGAAAATTCCAAACCTTACCTGGAATCCGCTCCTACCCGAAATCATCACTTGTTCCTTGAAAATGAGTCTCCTTTAAGCTCTTTTCAACTGAATCGTAAAATATGAAAACATTGTCGAGCGATTGGCCTCTCCAGCTCATTAAATTCATCGGAAGTTCTATCCCTCCTCTAGATTTTAATCTTTTTGGACCTGAGGGATTATTACACAAAAGGATCGAGCACTTGTCTTGTCCGGCTCGTTAAAACTATTGAAAATTCATCCCTTTCGTATTATTTGACACCTTTTCGGACTTAAGGGATTATATGATGAAAAAGAATCTTTGGAGTCTCCTTTCCATCCCTTTCAGACTCTCTAAAATTGAAAAGGACCGAGTTATCTTTCATTAAAACTCGTTAAAACCTAATAGCGACAAACTCATCCAAATGGACGAGAACGAGTTTCACTGTCGCTAGGCTCGCTAAAATATAGCGACAGGTTCGCCCGAAGGGCGGATTATAGAAAAAACATATGTTATCCACCTCAAGCTTGACAAAAATAAAGAGGTATTGGTCAGCAATGACTGGGGAAAATTGGGAAGAAAACTTGAAAAAGCTTTATTGGTAGTAAGTCACTCTTGAACATGACACTTTCCTTCCGCATCCAAGCAGGGTTGGGTTGTTCCGTTCACTGGTCATCACCATTGGTCCATCACACCATCCATCTTTGGGCTTAACACTACCAATCCATCATCAGTGTTGCCGATATGTTCAATAGAAGTCATTCAGACAATTCTCCTATGTCTCACCCACTGCAATACCTTCATGCTCCATCCTTTCATGACCGCCACCCTGAACCCTGTATCGTCAGATTGTTTTCACCTCCAAAATCATTTGCTTCGTTTGGTGTCATTGATGTGGGATTCATTAAGGCCTTCTTGGAACGGGTCACTTCTTGTCGACATCAGCTCATTATCCAAGAAGTTGACTTAGGAACAACCCTTTCAGTACTTTGAAGCTTGCATGCCTCAATGGCAAGTTTCTCACTTTCAGTGACAGGTTTACATTAATGGCCTTCGACCAAGAGATTTTGCATGGTGTTCGACGCCAAGTCCTTTTTCACACCACGTGAATTGTACTGTAGTACCTTGAGGGTCATTGTAATTATTGGTGATTCCTCTCGCGCCTGTTAACAGCTTACATCATTGGCTGGTAATCAGGCGATGTCTTTCCATGTTTGACTCCATAACATTTTTCACATGGATTGACTTGTACTCCGAGTGAAGATTGAACGAGTTTTGAAGACCCCGGATCTAGTTTCATCCATCCAAGCTACGATATATTCAGGAACATAAAGACATCAAATGTACATCATCGCCAAACAGATGATTATCCAAATCAAAGGATGATGAGTCTGAATCATCAGTTTGCGACACAGACGATTGTCTGTCTTATGTACATGAAAATGAATTTATAAAGCTGAGCATGGGAATGTCCGCCTCAGCTAGATCATGAAAAAATGTTGTCAAGATAATGTATTGTATTGTATCTTATTAGAGGTCGCCTCCCAGCTCGAAAAAACTTCGGATCCTCATGGTAAAGCATTTCACCCGACATCAAAAAGATTAACGACCTCATGCTTTAGGGGGAAACTGTTATAGACATTTTTGGGTACTTCAACCCCAATCATAAATGTCCATAAACTGAGGGCTCCTAAGTCCCTAAAAGTGTTGCTTCATTGCCTAAAGGAGCAAGGTCAACTAATTACATCATCTGCCAAAAGTTATCCACTCAAAACTACTCATAAATGGTCAAAACTGGACCATACTGAAATCTCAATGTAGAGGCTGCGATGCATATCACCTTCCTAGTGTATAAGGTGCAATGCATACCGATTTGCTCCTCTGTAGGGTGCGATGGTTAGGAATGGATAAATGGCAGGGACAAAAATGCGAGGTGGAAGATCATGGAATCTTCTAGAAGCTTCCCCTCTGACACTTGCCTCTATATTTTTGACCAAGGATGAGTAAAAGATCATCATTCTCCAAGTGGAAGCAAGAACCATTAGAGAGAAGACACTAATCAAGATCCCAGAAGATGACTCACCTCTCTGTAATCATCTATATATGGATCCCTCATCACAGAGATTTGGGGGCTAGAATTTTGTATCTTATAGAGAAATGTTGTTGGTTTTCTGGTGTACATTCACAGTGTTGGGTGATCTAGCTTTGCTTGGGGTGAAGAAGGGCTTCTTTGCTGGAGGATGATGATGGGCCAGAGCACATGGTTGTAATCCTCTTGCTACTTTTCATCTGAATAAAGCTATTATTGTTTCCTTCCATATTCTTGTGTACTTGTTTATATATGCATGTATATGGTTAATACAAATCTGATCCTGTATTATTTATGAATTTAGATCCTTGTTTCTTGCATAGTAGTATGTTGCTGTTATTCCACAGGTTCTTTTGAAGCTAGGCAGACAAAGGAGAAGTGGCGAAACTCTATCAAGAAGGAGAGGAAATCAAGTGCAAGACTCAGATTGGCCCTCTTGGTTCTCCTCTCGTCTATTTTCATAAAAGGAAACAATAGTAGACTTTGATTGTTTGTTTCTAAAATAGCCACCCATCTTAGTGGGAATATCAACATCCGAGTGACCACTATTCCTGGATAACACTTATGAGTCAATGAAGCTTAAAGAGTATGAACAAAAGTATTCAACATATGATTTGTAACTGATAGTGGTGATTCACTCTTTAAAAATGTGGTGACATTATTTAATGGGTAAGAAATTCCTACTAATGGCTGACCATCATAGTCTAACAAACTATTTCAGGCAGCCCACCTTATATGCAAGACAAACTCGTTGGGAAAACTTCCTAAGTGAATTCGATTTTGAAATAAAACATTTAAAGGGTAAAGAAAACCAGGTTGTGGATGCCTTGAGCTGCAAGGTGCATTGTTTATATGAAATTTCTTTTAGTGATTCTTGAACAACCTTTTATGAACAAATCCGTGAATGTGCCATGCAAGATTTAGCATACAAATAGTTATGGCAACAAGAAAATATTTCGAACAACCATGAACAACAATCAGGATCTGAGGTAAATTCAAATGAATTGTTGGTTATTAAGAAAAGGCTATATGTACCTAACCAAAAATAGCTCAAGAATTTAATATTGGATGAACTTCATAAGATTCCTTATGCAAGCCACCTAAGATACAAGAAAATGATTTCTTCTTTATGAAACGAATTTTTCTAGCCTAGTATGAAGAAGGAAGTAGCATAATATTTATCCAGATGCCTAGAGTGTGCACTTAACGCCAACACCGAGCAGGATTACTTCACCCTCTTCCGATTCTAGAATGGAAATGGGAAACCATATCCATCGATTTCATTACTAGACTACCGAAGTCCAGGAAGCAAAATGACTCCATCATGGTGGTGGTAGACAAACTAAGGAAATATTCCCATTTCATACCAGTTCAGTCAACTTATAAAGTAGTGCAGATTGTTAATATTTTTATGAAAATCATTTTTAAATTGCATGGGATCCCCAAGATGATCATCTCTGGCTGTGATGTGAAATTCACATCTGCCTTCTGGAAGGCTCCGTTTGAAGGATTGGGTACTCAACTACACTTTAGGATTTCCTACCATCCGCAAACCGATGGACAAACTGAGTGAGTAAAACAGGTAGTTGAAGATATGTTGTGAACTTACATGATGCAACAACCATCAAAATGGGAGGAATACCTACACTTGGTATAATTTGCCTATAGCAATGGGTACCATACATCATTAGAGATGAGCCCTTTCGAAGTGTTGTATGGCCGAAAATGCAGGACACCCCTAAGTTGGAGTGAACCGGAAGACAAGTTAATGTTAGGACTCGAGACGTTGGAGCAAATGGATTGAATGGTGAAAAAGGTACGAGCTAATTTTAAAGTTGCTCAAGATCGAAGAAATAACTTTGTTGATTCGAAGCGATGCTTCTAGGAATTATAAGTGGGAGACCATGTTTATATTAGAGTTTGAGCAAAGAAGAGCACCTTGCAATGTACCAGATGTGCTAAACTAGCACCCTGATTTTGCAAGCCCTTCCAAATTTTAGCTCGAATAGGACCAGTAGCTTACCAATTGGCATTACCTAGCCATATTCGTGTGCACAATGTCTTTCATGTTTCTTTACTTAAAAAATAAATTTATGATCCTAAACATTTTATCAATTGGCAAGACATTCAGGTAAGATATTTATGAAAATTTCTCTTATTATGGGTTCATTAAACAAACTAAATGATAACTGGTGTTTTTTTGCTGATATGTATAAGTCGAGTCAAAAGGCGAGTTCCTGGTCGAACCTCACAGTATACTCGATCAGAGAGAAGTAATGTTGCGGAAACGAGTTATCACCCAGGTTAAAGTGCAATGGAAGCACTTTGGCCTAGACGAGGCCACCTGGTAGGACAAGCAAGTTATGAAGGAAACCTTTCTGGGATTATTTTAGAAGGAAAACAGCAAGACGATGTTACATCTTGGGGGGGGAGAGGTGATATCCCCATATCTTGTGAATATTTTATTTTTATTGCAGAACAAACAAACTATTTAAATTTATCTAGAAAAGTTTTTGTTTTGAGTATTTGATTGTGTTGTAATAAAACAATAGTTATTGGTAAATGGTTTTTTTTTTTAGTTGTGAATCAGTTGAGGAACAGTGGCTTGTAGAAACTGATTTCTGAAAGGATTTATTCCAAGTATCATTAGGATAAAGGTATCTGAGATTTAGAGGAAAAGGGACTATGCTGAACAGTCACACGGTATTTAAATGGTTATATCTGGTTAAGAAAAGATAGCAATAAGACTAGAAGTTCTCATAGCAGGAGTT
Source organism: Pinus taeda (assembly GCA_000404065.3). Classification (NCBI taxonomy): domain Eukaryota; kingdom Viridiplantae; phylum Streptophyta; class Pinopsida; order Pinales; family Pinaceae; genus Pinus; species Pinus taeda. The sequence goes on from APFE031495704.1 coordinate 9,894, forward strand.
CCTTAATCACAAGAACAGCTCGAGCAGAGACTTTGTATTAATAGTCTCAAGGTTGGGAGGAAGAGTAAACTAGAAGTCAAAATTTTGGTGTGGAATAATTTGGAAATGATGATCCAAATAAGTGGAAGAAATATATTTCTGTATTAGATAATTCTTAGAAATTGATAGATAATTCTATATATTTGATGTACATCCTATTCTCTATCAAACAAGTTTTACTTATCAAAATTAGTATGAATATGGGTTTAATATGCTTGCTTGCTAGATTATTCAATAAATAATCTGTCTAGATAAATCTTGAAAACTCATACCAGACATAATGTTATAAAACATTACAACCAAGGATAAAAAACAAAAGCATTATTAGTTATCAACAGGAAAGGAATAACCATTTCAGCTTTTATTAACCCTAGGATATTACAATAAGTAAATATTTAAGGTGTAATAGAAAAGGGTAATTCAAGAAATGACAACAGCAAGTTAAACCTCACAATGTCATATATAAATGTGAAAAAAACAGACTTAAGGAGCAAGAAAACCTGTAAACTACCAATCTGAGAGATACACTATAATTTGAGAAATGGAAATAATAGTCGTATCTACTAATATGACAAGCGATTTACTTCAAAGACAATGTAAAAGATGTGACACTACAGTATCAAAACCAATGCGAAAAGTAAGTTATAACAAATCCATGAATCTAAAAGAATGTCAAACAAGAAGAACAATATTTCCTTGCCCTCAGAATTAGCAACTCATGTAATAACCAAAATTGGGGCTTGACCTTAATAGTTGAAGCTATACACAACGGAAGCGCTAAACCTAGATATTCCATAAAAACAATATAGAGGAGGTCATGCCTCTCATAGCTTTAGAATAATAAAAGAACAAGAGTAACTAACAGCAATATAAATTGCATTTAAATTATAATGATTATAACAAATTTCCAGATGGGAGGCTAATGTTTGTAGGGTTCAAACCCTCATTGAGAAACCCTTATATATGAAACCCTCCTTGCAAAGCAATGCTAATCATGCAGCTAGAGGCCATTAAAGTCTTTTACAATTATAGACCAAGGGCTGAGAAGGCCAAGAAAAAAAATTACAGACCAAAAGACGAGAAGGCGAAGAAAACTTGAAAAGCAGTCATGTCTATTGACTTCTCCAACTAAAAGAAAAATGGGATGAACTCCCATAATTTTTCCTAAAAGTAAGTAAAAGACCATTAAGGAATTATTACACAAACACTACTGCAAGAGAGAAAATAGGAGAGAGCTCCATCCATCCACCACCATATTCACTTCCTAAACCTGTCACTTCAATCACAGACATGAATGAAAATCCCTTAAGCCTTAAAAATAAAATGACACATACAACAGTGGAATATATGCAAGTGAAAGGTCCTAATCTGGCTAGGCTGGACTGAGGAGGCCTTCTACTGGTTGATCGTAGCCTCAGGAGGTGAAAGTCAGCAAAATGATTTTTATTAGCTCCCTGTGTAAATAGTTTAAGTTTGGGGCCATAACCAAAAACAAGTGGGGATTTCCTGATACCTGAGTAAGTAGTCAGCCCTACAACAATGCACTGAAATCCAGTTCCTATGGAGGAACAGAGGAGGATACTAAATCCCATAGTGAGCTTGGTTACCACGGCTAGTAGTAGAGAAATGAGCAATGATAACCCTCTACCCAAAGGCGAATGGTTTGAAGAATTTATCACTACCGTTCGATTTCGAATTTGCACTGAAACCGTCGATCTGGGAGGAAATCCTGAGAGGAAGATGTAGCGGTATCACCGTAAAAGCAATTGCGAGGGAGCACTGTCACCTAAGTTGATACGACAATGGTCATTAAGGCAACAATGACGCACAGGAGTAACTTGACGTGACAACTAGAGACATTAACCCTCTAGTCATATAAAACTGTGTAAAGTTTAGTTCACGAACTTTATGTGGCAAGCCAAATTTCACCTTAATAAATCAACAGATTAGTGTAATATCCATTGTAAGATCTCGCAGTGACCCTCTTGGGTCAAAAAATAAAGTTTTGATTTGAATCCAATAGGTGTAGAAATATTACTCTGTGAATTATTGACAAGTCAAATAGCAAGATTTTATAGTTAGGATGTAATAACTAGTTAACCATGCTATATTATAGTTTTGGTAAAGTAAAAAGAAAATTATATGGACTTTTATCAATTAGAGGATGTATGACATATCGCTTTATTCCTTTCAATCTTACCGTCAACATTTCTCTTGTTCTTATAGAGCCACTTCACTCTAATAACTTCCTTTCCTTGCGAAGTGTTCACTAACTCCCATGTGTCATTATTTTCTATTCTTTCTATTTCCTCCTCCATTTCCATAATACATTTTCGTTCTTTGACTACATCTTTAAAATGGATTGGGTCATCTACATGATAAAATAATGCAAATAAGGAATTTATACCAATGCTACTATCAACTTTATCTTGCTCATAAATCTCATTTAAATTTATGAATTTTGGTCTTCATGTGCTTGCTGAAGACAGGCTTGACATGTCACTTGGTGTTGCACTTTGGAGCATCCAGAGAAGCACTAGCTTGATTGTGTTACGATGTCCTATTATTTGCTGACGATGTCACTTGTTTCCTGCTTTGTTGCACTTGAATAGAAGTAGAAGGAGTCATTGTTGGGGAATTGCTTGTTGTTGTTAAATCCTCTTTGTCATCATGTGGTATACATGCTTTGACATTGACTGTCTTCTCTAAACTTCCAACCCATGCTTCTTCTTCTTCTATGAACTGCACATCTATGCTGATTATGACCTTCTTGGTTGATCGATTATAGAGCTTGTTGTTGGGTGTGGAGCCTGATTATCTTCTATATTCAAAAGTACCGCCACATTGGACCCCAGTTCAAAATGGGGGCAGCAATGCCGCCCGTAAAATATTCACTGTAGGGGGGTTCCAGGGGGGGGCGGCTGCGACCTTTGGGAGCCCCCCCTGCCGTGGGGTTTCAGGGGCAGCGACCCTGTAGCTAAAAACAACTGTAAAATTGCCTTGTAAAAGTATAGTAATTTCTAGTCAATCTGGGCCGTTCATTAGGCGGATGATGATCTTACGATAGAACTTATGTTTAGTTTAGGGTTTTTTGCCCTAGAAGGCAACCCCTCTCTTTGTATGAGGGCATTGTATTTGAGGCGGCGAGATAGATGTGTATTCAGTGTGAGCGAGAAACAGAGAGGTGAGAATGTGAGAGAAAACAGAGGATATTACAGCGGCTTTGTTGTAGGTTGTGTCTCTTCATTTTGCTGGATAATAGAAAGGAAGGACTGGCTGTTCGAGGTGGATGTAGCCAAAACTTGGTGAACCACGTATATCTGTGTCTCTCTTGTTTTGTGCGTTTTCTGTGTTTATATTTCTGCAATATTTTATGTGTTCCATTGCTCCGTAATATATAATTTTCTAACAACTGGAACTTCGTATGTTTTCCTTTGTCTTCATGGGGTTTATCATCCACATCAACATCCACATCATGGGGTTTAGAACTAAGTCATCCACATCAAAGCTAGCTTTCCCTACAAACTTCTTATCGAACAACCTCTTGATACGGTTATGGTGGAGTATGATTTTTTCTTTTGCTTTCATTCTTTCTTCCTAGAGCTTATGGAGAGCATCCATCCTACACCGAACTAGCTGGCAAGGCTTGCCTTGGGATTCCTAGGAAAGCTGAAGAGTAGGCAAGTAGATATATGGTAGGAGGATGGCTTCTTTACTGTAGACCAGGAAGTACAGTGAGGTGTTCAGAGAGGTATTAGGTATCACACGGTCAACCCATAGTACATTTGTTAGAGCGATATGCCAGTTACATTTTTCATAGAAAACGATCTTCTTGATTATAAGAATAAGGTTCTTATTTGTAGACTTTCCTAGACCATTTCTTTGTAAATAGTAATTCGATGAATGTTTTAACACAATACCATTCTGCAATGCAAAGTCATAGAGTTTCAAAGATGAAAAATAAGTTGCATTATAAAAAACAAGTGATATTGGAACACCGAAGCGTGAGATGATATACTTCTGGAGGAAGTTGATGACCTCTTGGTCGTTCACTTTTTTGAGTGAAACTGCCTCTGTCCAGGCACCACTGTTGGAATGGTTTAGTCACTACAATAGGGTTTAGTGGGGCTGCTGATCTTCGTGTTCTGTCGGTGCATTGTTGATAGACCGGGAATTTATGGGCATAGGAATGTACATCCTTGAATAATGTCAGCTAGTAAAAACCGGCTTGCATAACCTTGTGTGTCGTGGTATTCCCTGCAAAGTGACCCCTGGCAGGTCTGTCATGCATATCGTGAAGTACCTTCTCTAATTCCTGTGCGTCCAGGCACCTAAGAAAAACTCCATTATTGTGCTTTCTATAAAGCACTCCGTGCACCGACTGATATGCTAAGGCTTTCAGGCACAATGGCCTTTTCTATCTAATAGAAAATTGAGACGTTATGTGCCATGGTCAAGGTACTAGCATACATCTACGTACCAAGAGGGTTCATTTTTCGTGGGGTCTGCTTGCCTTATTTCGTACATTTCAATCTCCTACTCCCAACCGGCGAGCTCTTCTTCATTCTCCAGAGCGTGTACTGCTTCAGCTGCAAGTTTGTAGAGTCCATGTCCTTTTATTGTGTGTACAGGCTTGATTTCAATATCATATTCTTGCAAACCTGTCATCCATTTCGCACGTCATTCTCCCAACCCTTGTTGTACTAGTAATGTATGAACTGCTGGGTGGGGAACGAAGACTATGCAGTGGTTCTTCAGCATGGGGCCTGAAGTGTTTCACCACCTTGTAAAATTGTATAAGCTTGTTTGTCAATGGCGAGGTGTTTAAGCTCTGGTCCTTGCATCCTTTCACTCATGAAAGAGATGGACGTTCATCATTAGTCTCATCTTTCTGAGTGTGTACTGCAACAAGTGAGTTATCGGAAGCGAAGGTGTATAGAAGGAAATATTTTTTGAAATTAGGGTTGTAAAGTGTGGGCGCTTCAGTAATGGCTTGCTTAATTTGGGAAATGTGTGCTTTTCTTTCTCTCCCAGGTGTACACTACATCTTTCTTAATCATATCCTGCATGAGCTTGACTATCTGCGCATAATCCGAGATGAATTTCTAGAGGAAGCTTATCTTTCCCAAGAAGGACTACATAGCTTTCTTGTTGACTGGGTGAGGAATCCACGTGATAGCATGCACCTAGTCCAGATCCACCTTGATCCCTCTCCTGGCAAAAATGTGTCTGAGGAGGTTACCCTCTGACACGGCGAATACACTCTTCTTGGGATTCAGGGAAATCTCGTATCTTTGGCATTGCTCTAAAATTTTCCTAAGATGGCGTATGTGGTATTCTCGTCTTCTTGAGAACACAGTAACATCATCGACGTATACCACCATGCTCTACCCAATGGGTCTGCAAAATGCAATGTCCATAGCACGTTGAAATGTTGTGTCTGTGTTTACAGGCCCAAATGGCATTCATCTATATGTGAACATACCCCACTTAGTATGGAAAGTAGTCTTGAGTCTACTAAGTTCTGCTACCAGAACCTAATTGTTTCCTAAAAAACCTTCAAGGAGAGAGAACATTTGTGCCCCAGATACTATTTTCAAAATATGGTCCATAAACAACACAAGGTAGTTGTATTTTTCCAAGGCGTAGTTAACGTTCCGAAAATCTACGCACAAGCAGATTTCCCCAAACTTCTTTCGCACAGGCACAAGGTTGGAGACCCAAGTCGAATGATGAACTTTATATATGATCTGTGCATCCAAAAATTTAGTAAGCTCTTTCTGTATGAAGGGTTCAAGTGACGGATGTACTTCTCTTAGCTTTTTTTATATGGATTGAGCCCTTCCTTGATTGGGATGATATGTTGTATGATTTGTGTGCCATAAGTTTTCAAGTCATCATATGTCCATGCAAACACATCTTGGTACTATTTGAATAAGTGGATGAAGGCTTTCCTTTCTTACTGTGTACAACATGTGCCAAGATTAACAAACTTTGCATCCTTTTCTATTCCTAGGTTTATCAGTTTGTGCCTCATGGTGGAACTATGGGTCTTGCTATTCCTTGGCCCTTGGAACCGCTCTTGCAAGTCATATAGATTTTCCAGTGATACAACACCTTTTGTGATAATGTGGCCTTTCATTTCATCAACTCTTGTTTGTAGATAGCGTTCATGCTCGTCGTCATCTATTGCTGCATCTTTGAAAATGTCAGTGTTGGCCATAAAATGTAGTATCACTTTAAGCATGACCACTTTGAGGTTGATGGCCTTCTGCAAGCCCAACATGAGTGCTTCATATTCTTCTACATTGTTCGTGCACTCAAACTCCAATAGGCTTGACACCAGATGCTTCCTGTTGGAAGGGTCGATCAGAACACACCCGACTCCTGAGTTGTCCTGTTTCTTTGATCCATCGAAGTACAAAGTCCACAACCCATCTATACATGGACCGCTTGATGTGCTAGTCCTATTGCTACTACTATCGTTGCTACTACTGCTACTATTGGTACAATGTGATATACAAGTTTCATTACCATCAATTGGGAAAGGAAGGAGTCCCAACTATGTATCTGGTGGGGTTGGAGTTGGTCGTGCAGGACAACACCCCAATGTTGTCTCAAGGAGGCAGTTGTCAAACATGATTTCTGCGAGGGCCAATGGTTCATTCTCACCATTGATGGGAGAGACATTATGCTTCATGTACCTCTTGGATTCTACCCATATTTGGTTGCACTTTCCCTTGTACGGAAGCCACATATGAGACTAATCTATAGCAAAATATCCATCTATCTTGTTGGACCAATCTCTGCTGAGTAATAAACCATATGCTTCTGGTATGTCCACAACAACTATGTTGATGCATTGGTGGACTTGACTATCATGGGATAGTTGGATGTTCACATCTCGCAATTCACCAATGTATGGTATCGATGTTCGATCAAGTTGGATGTTCACATCTCGCAATTCACCAATGTATGGTATCGATGTTCGATCAAGTTGGATGATTCGTGTGTATGTCTTGCTCCATTATGCATTGATCTTCTTAGAAATGGAGAGTGGCATGACGTTGGATGTCGTGCCATAATCAACCAAGCAGTTGTGAACATTGTAGTTAAAAAATTGAAATGAAAGTAAGAATGGAGGGCAACCCGAGTTTGCTTCTTCCATCCGGAGCATATTTAGCACTATGGAAAGTGATTCGGGAGGTGTGCTTGCTCCCTAGCTGGTAGAGGCTACACGGTCTGTTGTTTTCTGTCCCAAAGCATGCAGCAAGATATCTCATTGACTCTAGATCTTAGTCAAATCAAACAAGCTGATTTTCGCTCGATTTTTCTTCATGTCATCAACAATGTTGTATTCCAGAGGTGGTTGACTCACCAAGGTGTCTGTGATGGAATGGATGTTCATTTTTTTTGGTGGAGTGTTCCGCAACTTGTTGCTCATGGATGTACTCTTATCAACCATTGTCTTCCTAGAATTTCTTTGTGTTTGTTGGTTTGAGGGAGCCGGTGGGTCGGTCTTCCTTATCAGCAGTCTGACATTTTCTTGCATCTCCCTTAGTGTGGGGGGAGCCCCTTTGCTTCTAAGACTATAATGGTAAGTTTGTTTCTGGGCTTCTTATCGATGCTTGTCTTTGCCATTGTTTGTGAGCACTGATATGTGTTCACCACATGCTTAGAGCTTGATGGTTCATCAGGTGCAACCTCTTCATCATTGTACGTGTCTTCCGGTTTCTCCTGCATATTGCTTCCCACCTCAAGTGTACGACTGTAAAAAGTATTTGTGACTCACTTCCAGACCGTACAAGAGTTCTCATGATGATGTTCTTTATGGAAATAACAGAATTTCAGGTCTGCACACTGTTCGAGCTGGAACATAGGATTTTGTGTAGCTTTTGGAATGAACTGACCACTACTTGATGCGCTACTTGCTTGTCTCTTCCTAGGCGGGTGACTACTTGAAAATGTGTCTAATCCACGTTTTTTGAGTTCGAACATTTTAGTGGACAAGCTCTTGACAAGATGAGTGAGGGTATCAATGTTGGTTGCTTCCTTGTCTCCACCCTTGCTCGCTGTTGCTTGGGACTGCCTACTCGCATCCTTGGAGTCCTTCGTCGATTGATCATCCTTGATGACTCCAACTACATGCAAGTCTTTCTCAACAATGATAGCCTCTTCACAATTTTCCAATAGTGTTGGTCTCGCAGCTCACCTGACGAACTGCACAATGCTGGTTGGAAGTGCAGACGTGTAGTAATTAGCGGCGATGGAGTCTTGAGGCTTAGTGTCTGCTCGGAGCCTACTCAGTATACGCGTAAACCTTTGATTGAAATCACTCAATTTCTCTTTTCCTTCCATCTTGAGGCTTCCCAATTCTTTGAGTAGCATGGTTGGGGTCTTGTCATCAACAAACTTTTCAAGGAACATACGTTTGAAAGAACCCTAGTTATGTATAGAGTTGGGTGGAAGGTTGTGATACCAAGCAACTGCCCGACTATCCAAGGTACATGGAAACAATCTACATGCTACATCGTCATAATGTACCTCGAGGGTCTGGAGCTATAGGTAGAAGTTGTCTAAGTGGTTTTCCACCTTCACCGCACTATCAGAGTTAAACTTGATGTTAATTCTCTCCGCTCGCTTTGGCATCTTGTGCAGAATAGCCGGGAGAGCCAATGGTCTCTGAGTCACCCATTCAAGATTTGGTTCAGCCATCTCTCCATCATCTTCGTACTCTTCCTCTCCTTCGAATTCTGATGTGTCTGACTCTAAGTCCATTGGTCCATCTCCGCCTCTGTCTCCTCCACTACCTTACCCTCTGCCTCCTCCACTGCCTTCCCCTCCGCCTCCTATACCCAATTCTAATCCCAAGATGACAAGAGTGTCTTGTTCACTTTGCTAGAGGATGGGAGATTTATTTTCGTCTTCGATAGCTTCTCCTAGACCTTCAAGTGTGGCAAGGGTTACTTCTTCCACTGACGATACAACAACACTTGTAGGAGTGGCCTTTGGCTTCCTCACTGCACGTGGAAGATGTTGTCTATCTAGGATCAGTCCAACCACTTTTGCGAACTAGCAAGTGATGGGGCGAACAAAGTGGAGGTGTTGATCTGAAGTTTCGTTCTCAACACTAGGAGGTGAGGAGTAATGAACTATTGAGTCGCGTGTAGGTGAGAGAGAGTGCGAATTACTGTCTTGACCAGATGTTTGTTGAATGAGTGTGAGGGGAATTTCATCCATGTAAAACTGGTTTCCCTCCTTCTAGCGCCAGAAATCTTGATGGTGTTGGACTCGCCAACATTCAGGGGATCACCCCGGTATGAATTTCCAATTATACCTCGCACTGTTCGGTGTGGGAGTACCATCCGGTATGATGGCCCGGTTGCCACTGTCTTAAAGATTTGCCTCAACTCTTGCTTATCAGCATAGGAGAGTGGTTCACTTTGTCTTCAAGAAGTGAGGTTCGCGTGCTTGGTGAGTGTAAGTGTACTTGTGTTAATGGTTATTTCAATGTGAAGGGGAAAAGGTGAAGGTGAGTTCCAGGTTGAAAGGGATCATCCCTAACTCGGCTAGGAACACACAACACAAAGGACATACACAGCTTTCAGCAGAGAAATCCACTCAAACACGACAGTCATGACATACAAGGTAAGATAACACATACAACACTCACGGATCAGTCCAAGACGAGTGCAACGGTTGTTATAGCAAGATTCATGTGAAAGGTCTATCTGATGTCTGACAGAGAAGTCAACACGAACGGGACAACATTAACAACATATACAACACATTTCCATTAATAGATTATGCACTATAACAAATGAATCAATTCAGATGTAGAACACATGGTTAAAGCAACATGCATTACAAGTGGTAAAGATCATTCTTACAACAAATACAATACATGTGTGAAAACATGCTAGCCTCTTGACATGCTTCTAAATAAAGAGAAAGTTCCAAGACACAGCGTTACACCATACATCACTAACCTCGTCAACAGGGTGTTAGAGCCACTACTTCTCAAAGAAAAGATTATAGACTCTCTTGGCTATGTTGGAGGAGCTGAGGTGAAAAGTCCTTTCGTGTACAAACGAGGGGTGTATTTATAGCCAATGTTGAAATTGACCCTTGTGGTTGTTCAACTACCCTCATGACCATTCAACTTCCATGACTTTCCAACTTACATGACTCTATTTTCAACAAGTGGGTCTCTTGGACTTACATGTTACATCACATTGATTGACAAAAAGCCCATGGTAGAGATGTGGGCAACATGACTCATGACTTGACTCGACATGACTTGACATGACAGTGCTAGTACATTCATGCTACTGTTCGAGTGCATGTCGAGCTACAGTGTTGTTAAGTGATGGATGTAGTCATGATGTATCATAGCTTCACCTTTGATGGTCATTGGTTCACTTGATGAAGCTCTAGCACGTTGTTCCTTGCTTTCATGTTGGAAAGCTTGACAGGCTCACTTGTTCGTGAAGGTGCATGTTTGTCGCATTCGTCTGCTTTGCATGCTTCGCTCATTCGTCCATTGGTGAACCTATCCATCTACATGTGCTCCCTTCATTCATCATGTTCATTGCCTTGACATGTTTTTTGGTGTACCTGTACCTACAGTCACTCATGACGAGATGACATCAAATCCAAAACCTCCTAGTCTACCATGACACATGATCATTCAAATGCAGGTGACCGGGAGAAGCAACAAGGCTGTGATGCGGGATGATGGCTCCTAGCAACTTCTGATGAAAAACGCACAAGAGTCACTGGGAGATGGAGAGAGGTGATCTGAGATGAGAGTGACTGTCTGCAAGGTCTGGCTCGGCTGGGAGGCAAAATTGCGCAAATTTTAGGAGGAACAATTCAGGCTACTAAAAGGTAAGGCAAGCATGCTCTCGCATTTTCTAGAACGAACAACCAGCAAGGGCTAAACAGCTAGATTTGTGTAATTTTACAAAGGAATGGGATGGGTTGTAGGAAGGCTCAGTAAGCAAGGATTGCGTAGTTTTTCTGGGGAACTGCCCCGAAGACTAGCAACCATATTTATGCAATCCCTAGAGGGAACTGCCAGTTGGCTACTAAGGTCACTGGCAGCCAAATTTGCCCAATTCCCAGAGGGAATTGCCAATTGGCTGCTAGGGTCACTAGCAACCAGATATGCACAATTCCCAGAAGGAACTGTCAGTTGGATGCTGGGGTCACTGGCAGCCAGATCTATGCAATTCCCAGAGGGAACTACTAGTTGGATGCTTAGTCACTAGCAACAGAAAATGCACAATTCCTTGAGGGAACAAGCAGTCTACTGCTAGGAGCATCTGGATGGGAAAATTACATTAAAATCGGGAGGCTGACCTACTGATCCTCTTTGCGCAATTTTTGAGCCAAGCTGACTGATGGGAAATGAGAGGATTTCTCATGAGAATTGCACAATTTCTGAGATGAACAGTCGGTCAACTGTCCATGTGGCTAGCATGAGTGCTGACAAAGTTACTTGCAAATAGCGCAACTTGAAAGAACTAGCTTGGTGCTTCTGCGCTATTCTGGCTGATAGTCATTCAAGTTGAAAGCAGGTTGATGGTACAACTATTAGTGGGGAGTCTGGTCGCCAGTGCTTCAGCAAAAAATGACTAAGTGTGTGAATAGTCGAAAGATGCATAGGTGATCATATGAACACACACTCGCATGACTTGACGACGAAACGACCAAACCATCCAGATACACATGTTCAACATGATTGACCGATGGTTCAAGCAATAAGTGTGACACTCGTGATTGATCATTCATGATTGAGACGACGCTTGTGCCACAATGAATTTGACTCCACGTGTGAGTGTGACAGATGCCTTCATGGCAAACACAACAAACACATATGAAGCAAAGCCTTAAGCATAACTAGAACACGATCGCAAGCATGACTTAGACATCAACATGTAGAGACTTGTGTGAAATAAACAAGCAAGGCGAATGTAAAGACTCACATGAGGTCATAGAGTGAACTTGGGTGTGTGTATTCATTAAGTGAAACTCTTCAAGGGAGGCTCCGAAATTGGTGCGGGACAAATTTTGGAGGGTGGTTGTAACCACTACAACAGGTGAATAGTTTTATTTGAAAGAACTAATTATTAATTTTTAGCATTTTAATGACAAATGCTAAGAGGTCATGTTTTGAAATTTGTATAGTAAGGCACAATATCATAAATGATGTTCAGATTATCAAGTTTAATAGCTGATAAGAACATATAGTAAGTTTTTAAAGATTAGTATTTTGGAAGCTTCATATTTATTTTCGTAGGTGAAGATTGATCATCGATAGAAAGTACTATAATAGATATGGTAGGTTGCTATTCTTAATAGTGATATATTAATATTCATAGCTTTCTCAATAAGATAGTCAAATAACAATGTAGAAAGTTTTATCATATATTGCTATATTATATAGTTTTATTTATTTGAGTACTTCAATATGATTTGTTTATACTTTTAGTAAAGCTTTTACTTTATGAAGCACATTCAGGTGATTTAGAAAAGATTCATCTAATTTTAAAAGGCATTACTAGAAAGGATATCACAAATAGAATAAATACTCAATAACGTTTTTGAAGCAAAATCAACCTTTTTTCACCCTCTATTTTAGATACATAAATGCATTACCTAAAAACATGGAAGAAATACTCAATAAAGAGGGTTGTTTTCAAACAAAATCAACCATTTTTCACCCTCTATTTTAGATACATAATTGGATTCTCCATAATTGTGAGCATCGTTTTATGATTTCTACTTTAGTAAATGTTTGTTTCTTAATCATCTATATTAAGTTAAGGTTACAATTTATGTTTATTTTAAACACTGAGGAAACAAATTGTGTAGAGAAAAAAAACTGAAACAAAACGCTTGTAATCATGATAGTATTAATTCTTTAGACTTTAGAAGATTTTATGATTTTCAATCAAACAAATTCTTCACGATAATAAGGAAAAGGTTATGGACAGCGTGTGGAAAATACATTTGTGATGTCAACATTGCATACATGATTTAATTTTTGAAAAAGGAGTAAACTTATAGATATTTAAACATTGGGTGATGGGGTTGCCTAGAAAAGGATGCCCTTTTATTCATCAAGGTCCTAGAAAAACCCCTTATCCACTTCTCAAAGCCAAGAATGATGATGCTTGTTTCATAAGCAAATAACTTAATGTATAAAATGAGGTGGTACTTCAGTTGGGGATTAATGAAAACTCGATTGGTTTAGAAATGCAACCATCAGTAAACAAATCGCAGAAGGAAAAGATAAATACTAGTGCAATTTCTAATTTGGGTAAAGCTACAAACAAATATTTTGTGTGACAAGCAAGTTACAAGAAGAAATGAGCCAACACGTGTGTCAAGGTGACAAAATATGTTGCTTCGATGGATCAAGTACTCCACCTATTTGAGCACAAAATGGTAGGAACATTTATGAAAAAGAGGGTGATGAAGAGAAGTTTAATGGAGTGGGTGGAGCTAAATTAGGGGCTTTTCCTAGGTTATGTACCCCCTTCTAGCCACCTTACCAAAGGATGGACATGTGCAACTTTTAAGACAAAGCAAGATACAAAGGAAATAAATAATAAATCTTGGTTATGGGGGCATTCAAGCTTGGCTTTGAAAAGTTGGCATCTGACCTTTAATGTTAGGACAAAGCCTTTTCTAATTCAACATGTTTAGGAAATGTTACTGGGTTTACCTATCCAGTTATAGAAATTAGAATTTATAGTTTGAATGTTTGTTGTGTTAGGCAAATTTTTTTATTTTGACAATGTTCTAGTGCACAAAGTTGATAAGAGGGTGGAAAAACTACTAATTTAGGTGGACCTTAATCAAGGCCTAGTCGCTGATTTCGAAATTTTATGGGTAGGATAAGTTTTCAAGCAATAAATTGACTACTAGCACATCCCTTTCCATCGCTCATGGTGTTTGGAAGTGGGAAACCTAAAAAAATATTTCCCATATTACGATAGTCTTATTACTCGAAAGGAAAAATGGGTGACCAACTCAGGATACTTAGATTGGGAATCCATCAAGAAGAAAAAGTAAAAGTTGTTGGATGAGTCACCTGAGATGGGTTCAACCACATAGTTATTGGAAAGGAAGACAGTTGACTCAGACTCCAAGCTGGCTAATGCATGGTAAAAGTAGAAGAAATTTATGCTCACTATTTCGTTAGATTCTTCAAACAAAGTTAAGAAATTAGGTATGGAAAATGTATTTCCTATATTTTATTCCTCCCCTTTTTTGTTGGTGGGTTCATCTAGTTTGAGAGGTCGAGGAGGATCGAAACAAGTATCTAGTAGTAGAGGGTGTAGGACATTGTGGAAATGAGGGTTTAAAGTGGGGGTGGATACTCTTTCTTTTTTAGACACTGCAACTAGGGATGTGCCAGGGGTTCTATAAATTGTTTTGACTGTCTATGGGTTAGGCCCATTAGCACTTTCAACTTGGGTTGATTTTGGGGAGGCAGTTTCCCTGTTAGCTTCACAGTTTCTTTCTTGAGAGAGTTTATATAAACCTAACGTTGGGTGGAATTCCATTATTCTCAATGAGGGTTTGTACTCAAAAAAATCTTTTGTTCACTACTTTATAGTAGGGATATGAGGTTAACACACCAGATCCCACCAAGATCTCTACAGTCCAAGGTAGAAATGATATCTTAAGATCTAGAACATTGGAGGGTCAAGTACCAGAGGAATTGGTGAGGACATGTTCATTACACATGGTACTTTGGAAGAAGTAACACAATTCAAGAAACCAAAGGTCAAGTACTAGAATCCTTTGCTTAGGATTTCGATTGTTCAAAGATCCTTCTCATTGATCCTAGATTTAATTCTAAGGCATCCTATGACTAAGGATTTTGGAACAACTCACAGTCATGAATTTAAAGTGGCTTCACCTAGGCCTCATAGTGTGGATGGTGGTATTCAATAGGTTCCCCATCTATTCTCTTCTCCATGGGAGAGGGGTGCTGGGAATATAAAGATTTTTCATTCTAGTGGACAAAAACCAAACCCAACAAAGGGTCGTATTATAGAGGTTTGTTGAGGGTTGGGGGGTTTGGGAGAACATTTTAGGAGGCACAGACAGGGTACAAACAGTTTGAAAATTTCTACTACTTCTTTATTTTGGGCACTTAAAGAGATCAAGACTAAGATGGGAGTGATTTAATGTTACTTCTCACTTGGAAATTTTGGGGGGTGGGACAGGTCCCCAAAAAGGGAGTCCTCAAAAAGCTAATACATGAAGTTAGATTGGATATATTTCTTTTACAAGAAACAATGTCTGAAGGTTCTAATTTTATGAGTTTTCTCTCAAAGTTTCTATCAAAGTGGAAATTCAATTTGACTGATGTGGTAGGTCTTTTCGAAGGTCTTGTTACAACTTGGAATGAAGGCATAATGAATGTAGTGAACTTTAATTCTCTAGAAGGGATACATTTAGGATGTTACTCTATTTCTAATTAATTTAATTTCAAACTCATTAATTGTTATGTCCCGTATAATTATTGGGAGACCTTTTGGTTTAGTAAGCATGTCTTTTGGATTAACCACATCATAATTATTTGGTCGACGTTTCAAACCAGCGAATGTGGTTCATCTTTAGGACAAAGGTGAAAAAATCCATAGATCCTAATGAATAAATAGCAAGGGAGCATCAAGGTCCAGAGTTAGATGTTTAGAAACTAGCCGTTAGGAGATTAGTTAATTAATTAAATAATATATTTTTAATTTTTAATTACCAATTGAAAACTAGTTGTTAAAAACTAGTCGTTAATTGTTTATATAAATGTTTAACTATTTTCTAATAAAACTATATATATATATATATATATATATATATATATATATATATATATATATATTATATATATATAAATACATTAATTATTAATTATTAAACAAATTAAATTAAATTATTAATAATATATAAATATTAATTAATTGACTTATTGAATATCAAAATAAAAATAAATATAAAATATAGAAATAATAAATAATAAATAGATATATATATATATATATATATATATATATATATATATAGATATAGATATAGAT
The DNA here is from genome assembly GCA_000404065.3 of Pinus taeda. NCBI lineage: Eukaryota > Viridiplantae > Streptophyta > Pinopsida > Pinales > Pinaceae > Pinus > Pinus taeda. The sequence goes on from APFE031495704.1 coordinate 26,033, forward strand.
AATATACCAAATAAGGAATAATATTAAAGACCAATTTTTAAAACAAATTAATATTATCTCTATTTTGAAAGAAGATATAATATAATTGTCAGTGAAGGATTCAGGATATCTGAATGATCCCTATTATATCTTGGAGGGGATATGAATCTAATTTTGTCGGATAGAGAAAAGTGGGGAACACCTTGATCATATCTCCTCTCTCCTTTTTTTAGTGAGTTATTTGAAGATTCCAACCTTGTCAATGTGTAACCTAGACCACTTGGACCAACCTAGATAAACAAGTAGGTTGGGGAAGTTGGGGTCTCTAAGAGTCTAGATAGATTTTTAGTGGTGAGAAATTACTTTCACTAGTTGGGCTACACAAAGTTTGGATGGTGAAGGAAGTTCTCTTGAAGAGGGTTTTTTGATCATTCTATGGTGGCTTTATAGTTGGGTAAACTTGAGAGGGGGGAGAAAACACCTTATAAATTCAACCCTATATGGATGAAAGGCACATGTTTTAGGGGGCTGGTAAAATTGTGTGGAAGAAACTTTGATCAATGTTCACCACTTAGATCAACATAACTAATGATGGAGGCTCTTAAATTGGCCAAACAACAAGTTATTGAATGGGACACAAAGAAGAGGTTTGAGGAGTAAAGGGATTTGTAGTCTTTAAATGAGTCAATATCGTTTTATTGAAAAAAAACTTCCAGTTTATTGGAGGAACAAGAGTTGTTAGGGCTACAACGAGGGAGGAAAAACAAGAGACTCTCCTAGTGAAGGAAGAAGAAAATTAGAGGATGAGGAGCTAAGTTATTTCGTTAGTTGAAGGGGAAAATACAATTTTTTTCACGTATTCATTGAGCATAGAAAGGTGGTCAATAATATTTGGGTATTAGAATAAAAGGATGTTGACCCAATATCTACACAAGGGGGCCTACAAAAGGAGGTGGTCAAATATTTTCAACATATCTTCCAGGAGCTTGCAGTAAATCATAAGGTAGAACAGATGAATGTTGTTAGTGCATGCCCTAGAATTTTTTTAGCCAGAGGTTAACCAGATTTGTTTCGCACAAATAACACAAACAAACATTCAAGGGGTGCAAAATAAGACTAATAAGTCCAAGAGTGCTAGTGAGATGGTGGACATTAGAGTTATTTCTAGAATTTTTTGAGCTCCTAGGGGAAGACCTTGTTAGGTTAATGGAGGAATTAAGTCTGGGAGGGATAATTCCAGTGGCACTGAATTTTATCTTTCGTGCCCTTAAACCCAATATTTCAAATCTTGATACTTTTGATGACTTTCTCCTTTTTCATTATGCAATTTTCTTTATAAAATTAATTCAAATATTTTAGATGACAAGTTAAAGGGTCCTCTCTTGGAAGGGTTATCCCTGGAACAATTTGGTTTCTGAAAAACATAAAAATTATAGAATCAGTAGGCGCAATAGAGGAAGGACTCCATACTCTCCAGACAAAGAAGCTACTTCAACTTCTATTAAAATTGGACCTAGTTAAAGCCTATGAATGAGATAACTGGGTATTTCTTAGAGTCATTCTTCTTTAGATTATACTCTCATTGGAAATGATAAATTGGATAATAGTATGTGTCTCATTAGAAATTTTTTTAGTATTGGTTAATGGATTTCTATCAAATTTCTTCAAAGCCTCAAGGGGTATTAGGAAAGGATGTCCCCTATCACCATTTATTTCCTACTAATTGTGGAAGGCTTGAGTTGCTTACTAAAACAAGCAGTTAGGAATGGATACATCAAAGGAATAAAAGTGTTAGCTTTGATACATCTCCTTCATATTCTCTTTGTTGATGATGTTTTGGTTTTTGGATATGGGAAAGTGGAGGTTTGAATACATCTCTAGAATATCATAAAAAAAAAAAAAAAAAATTGTAGAGAATCAAGTATGGAGATCAGCTCAGAAAAGTCCTTTGTATTGTATAGTGGAATTTTAGACCGTTGCCTCAACAACCTAAAATATTTTCTTCAATTTCAAATTTTGTCAATTGAACAAGGTTTAAATTATTTAGGACTTCAAATCATGGCTAACAAATATAAGGCAACAGATTGGGACTGGTTGGTGGAGAAAGTGCAATACAATATCACTCACTAGTGTAATGTATATATTTGATTGGGTGGACATTTGATACTGGTAAAATATGTCTTGGAAAGCATCCTAGTGTATTGGCTCTCATTAGCTTATATCCCTAAGATGATACTGGAAATAATTTGATGACTTTGTTTCTCATTTCTTTGGAAAGGAGGAAGACATGTTGGATAAAATTTGGCCAACTAGGAAAAATTAATTCAACCAAAGAAAATTGGAGGTTCGAGACTTAAAAATATCTTTACCTTTGCGGTGGCACTAGTGGAAAAGAGCCTCCAGAGAGGATATTTTGACACAGGTTTGTAGGGGAGAATTATCATAAACAAGTATATGCCACAAGGGAATGTGATTAGTTGGATAGGCTCCTCTCCAAGACCTTCAAAGGGCTCAAATGTTTGGAAGGCTCTGTTACAAGTAGTTCCAGTGGTGAAAAAGTGGACGGTGTGGAAGATTGGGGATGGGAAGAGAGAAAGGTTAGGGTGGGATTCTTGGTTATGAAATTAACAAAAAGGTCAAATGCCTTATAACCTTACACTATATTTGAACATTAGAGGCCTCATTTACCTTTCAAACATTTCCTTGTAGGATAGATCAATATGATTGACGAGGTGGATCTATACGACCTATTTGGGACTGGCAGGTGCACTGGCGAAGGAATGGACACAATTTTCTTCATTACTTAGACAGAGTAGGATTTGGCTACATACTGGACAAGTAAACTGGTTTGGTAGAGGAATAGGGAGACTACATAGGTCACAATAAAAAAGGCATATCTAGCTATGGAAGAGGAATAAGGATTTGATTAATCCTTCTATTGGTATAAGGCTATCTAGAGATGGTTAAGCTTTGAACATAAAACTTTTATTATGGCTTGTACTACATAAGAGAGTCTTTACACAAGAAAATCTACAAAAACTGGGGTTGGATAGGAGCATCCTAGTGTGCATTATGTAGCCGGAATGAAAAATAAGTAGATCGTATTTTTATCTAATGTATATTTGGAGTGTACTATGGGTTGAGATCCATTGCTTCATTAAATGCCTAAATATTTGCAGCAAAAAATTATTTGTGGGATGTTTTGAGAAGTGGCTAGAAAAAGTAAGTGATGCACCCATACAAGAATTTCCATGATTTATTTCTTGGTCCCTTGGCTATGCAAGAACAAAGTTATTTTTTACAACATTAGGCCTTATTCAAATCTTGTTATCAATAATGTCAAAGCAAGCTTTCATCTACTGGAACATAGGATATTTCTAGGCCTGAAACATAGACCAATTTTTTGTAGTGTGTGGCCTGTAGGCTTCTTTGATGGAGCCAAATTATTGGAGAATGTTGTTTGTTGGGTCAGGGAAATACTTCACTTGAGCATTGATCATTTATACTATCTTAGGTTAGGAAGGGGATATGGAACAAACAATAATGTAGAGCATTTAAGTCTCTGGTGCATCCTTACCTTTGCAAAGGATAGGGGCATTGCAAAACATCAATTATTTAGGGGTTCTCAAGTGGTTGTGGAATGGTTCAATCAAAGAACTCCTTTAAGGAGTATAATCTTGCAATAATGGCAGTTGAGAATTGTCACTTTGACAACTACATGATTTATATGATGACATATTGGTTTCTCATGTACACAAAGAATACAATGTGGAAATTGATAGATGCTCTAAATATGAAACAACTTTCAATTTTGGTTGGTTGGAGGTAAGAGAGTTCGATGCAAACTTGGCTTATGACTTTGACATGGACAACCCTTTTGGACCATTTTGTTCTTTTATGAATATTGCAATACTGGACTAAATTGAACATAGTTGTTTGGAACCAAGTATATATACTTTGATTAAATGTTATTGAATAGTAAATATATGATTTTTTCCATGAAAAAAAAAGCCTTTATATATAAAGTAAAATAAATTTCAATGTAAAAAATCCTAATGTAAAAATTAAAAAATAAAATAAAAAATATATTTATTAAAATAATAAAAAATTAATGTCAATTGTTTCCAATAATAGTGTTATAATCTCTAATAATCAGCATTTTTATATAAACATTTTCCAAATTCTAATATATATATATAATAGGAAAACATTCTCTCTCTCCGTTTAAGAGTGAGAGTTAGAGTCAATACAACATATTCATATTCATAAGCACATTAGTGATTAAAACAATTTTCACATCATCATGTCAATCATAAGGAATTAAACCTAGTTGGGAGAAATAAAACCATTCTATCCAACCGCTTTAGAATACTGCAATTAACTCACATTTAATCAAATTCACTATATATATATATATATATATATATATATATATATATATATATAAATTATAATTATATTTTCAAACATGTAAAATTCTAACATAACAAAAATAATCATATAATTAACATAATTACACTGTGTAATTAATTTCATTTCCATATCAACATTCAAAGGATCACTTTGATTTTTTCAAATTAAAGATTGATTCTTTTAAATTTTTAGTTAATATTAATTTTTTTAAGAATAAAGTATAAAGGATTTTTTCCCTTCCATTTAAATATTGATGATTTGGTCCACATGGGGTAGCTCAAGTGGCAATGGCCGTAGAAATGAAGTCTCACCAAACCGGAAGTCTTGGGTTCAAATCTTGGGCTACCCTTCCCCCGTAGTGGGATATGTAATGGACATGAAAATCAGAGAGTCCTACCAAAGCTTACAAAAAAAAATATTGATGATTTGATTTATTTGTTTAAAAATAAAATAAAATTTTAATATATATTGGTTAATATTAATATAAGTACATAAATTAAATGGTTGATATAATCTTGTTTATTCACTTTAGTTTTATTATGGAAAATTTTAATCTGTAAATAAGCTTTGTTACAATATCATAAACCAACATTATGATTTATCATCACATATACCCAAAAATTAGTTTATAGATAATTTATTTTTATAAGAGCCTCTTAATGGTAGCTCAATTGGTGATGTGGTAGTTGTAGAATTCAGCCCTATGTCAAAAACAAGATTTATATTTATAATAGTAGTTAGTTGAAATCTATCTAAAATGTAATTATGCAATATTTGTTTTTCAATTTATATATAACTTTAATTTAATTAACAACCTCATAGGGGTAGTTAAATTGGTGTTGTGATCCCTCTTCGAATCTACCCCATGTTAAAAAAATAAAATTTATATTTTTAATAGTAGTTAGTGGAAATCTATCTAGAATGTAATCATGTATTTTTTGTTTTTCAATTTATATTAACTTTAATTTAATTTTATAAAGACCCTTAGAGATAGCTCAATTGGTGATGTGGTAGCTATTGGAATCGACCCATAAAAAAACAAAATTTATATTTTAATAATAGTGAATTGAATTCTATCTAAAATGTGATTATATCTTTTTGCTTTTCAATTTAATTGAAAAATTATTATAAAATTATATATATATATATATATATATATATATATATATATTATATATAATTTTTTAAAATGTGTAATATTGACAAGTCATAATATTAGCCTATAATATTGTGATGAGATAATCTCTATAATTAAAAATTTATGTTTTTTTAATATGATAATTAATTTAAAATCTAAACTTTAAAATAGAGATGCCTCTTATTCACATAATATTTGAGAAACTAATTGCACACTCAAAAATTAATTGTATTCTATTAAACATCGCATATAAATACAACAAGTATTCGGTCAAGATAGAAATTATATCTTTACCATATAATCAACTAGCTAAGAAAATATCTCAACCAAACACCGAAGAAGGATTCATATTAGTTGGACTAAATCTCTTAGATCCAACTTATTAACAATTAGATTTAATGATGAGGAACATCAATCAATATGCAATAGACAAGTAGGAGTTAAATCTCCAAGTCCCTCCCCTAACTAGTACTTGTCTTTCATCTTCTTGTCTGCAAAGTCTTCTTTAGCTTCTTTAAATGTCTTTTCATAGAGAAAACTCCATCAAGTTGTCTCATAACCATCGTAAAGGTGTAGTTGGCAAGCTGGATTCTAAAGTTCCACTCTTGAACTCTAGAATCACGGATCTCGGAAGTCAATTATTGAGCAACTTCCCTAGTTGTTTCATAACCTCATAAGAAGACCACTCTCATCTTCAACAAATGAGGGATCCTTCCCTAGATCCACGACTCTCAAACTATCTGGACAACCATCCATCCATTTTGAACCTTACTTCTACTCAATCTCTTAAAATAACTACTTCAAACAATGTGCATCAAACAATCAATTACTTGTTTATAATAATTCTATGGACAATATCCTATCTAATGAGATACATAAGTACCAACCGTTGTACTCACTAGTTGTATAGAAAATCAATATGATACTAAATGTATCTAGATGACCTTTATCTAATTTAAAAATTCATCATTATTTTATAAACATAAATATAACATCATTTTCTTAATATCATATATAAATGTAACAAGTATTAGTTTAAGTTAGAAATTTTATTTTAAAATGAGATTAAATTTCTCCGATGGAATTAACTAACAATCACACCTCAACCTCAATTATATTTAATGATGAAGAACTTCAATAAATATACACAAGCCCAGTAAGAGATAGTAAGAGATGGCAAATTGATGGCAAATTACTGGTCTTATTATATTTAATGATGAAGAACTTCAATAAATATACACAAGCCCAGTAAGAGATAGTAAGAGATGGCAAATTGATGGCAAATTACTGGTCTTGCGTATATAATGCAGGGATGGCAAATTGAGTTTTCCCATAAGCCTTAAAAAACACTCAAAATAGTTTCATAAAAAATAAAACATAACCTAACGAACGCTTCGGCATAATTACACCGTTAAGGATGGATGAAATTTCATGCTACTCTTGAATGAAGAGGAAGGTGAAAAGTCAAAAATTATGATGGTTGTGAAGAAAGAAAAGTCAAAAAGTTGTATCGGCGTCCATGAAGAAAATGAAAATGAGTATGTGATATTATTATTGCGTTACAGCGCACCAAGGAGAAGGAAATTAATGGAATACGGTTAAAGAGAGCTTTCTTATTCTTAACTATGTCTTACTGTCTAGAATTCCAAAAACTCGTTAGATGTTTCAACTTAATATTAAATATGTGTGGAATAAATTTCTACTCTGAGTTTTGTAGAGTTCCAGATATGAAAAATAAAGCTCATTATGTGTGTCAGATTGCACCATGCTTTAAGAATATAGGTTGCTCTCTCTGTCCCTTAAGGGTCACTTACATATAACTTCATATTTAAACCCATGAATTGAAATAATTGAAAGTATTCTGTCTATCTTTGCAATAAATTAAAAGAATTCTAAAATCACTATGATTATTCATATTTTGTTGGCACACAAAATTAATTAGAGATTCAGCATTATCCAACAACATTGAATTAAAAGAATTCTAAAATCACTATGATTATTCATATTTTCTTGGCACACAGAATTAATTAAAGATTCAGCATTATCCAACAACATTGAAAACCACTGGTTTAAAGTGACACTCCGAAATTTTAATCTCTTAAAAGTCTAAATCTTTACCATTTAGCACTTAAAACCATGTCCTACGAAGACCATCATGGCAAATAGAAAAACTGAGTAATACTCCAAAAGAACTTACACTGCTAGAATAAGCATCTCTACATTAAATGCTCGTGCGAAGAAGGTAGCGATCAGCCCAGCGAGATACAGATGCTTGTCAAAGCGAAGAAGGTAGCGATCAGCCCAGCGAGATACAGATGCTTGTCAAATTGACTGTGATTTGTGGAATCTCTCTGCTAGATTGGGAGAAACAAGAGACTAAAGTAGAGGTGTTGCATTTTTTTTAAAGGAAAAAAAAAGCTTTTCTTTTCATTATATATAAAAATAAAGTACATTTGAGTATATATTCAAATACCCATAGTGTCATGATATCCCAACCATATACAGTGAACCACCATATTTACGTGCCTATGTATCTTATCTACTACCCTTACATCTTTTGTATTAATTTTCATGTTCCCTATTGTTCTTTCAAAAAAAATATTACACACCTAATTTAGGAATCCTTGTGTTTTTGATTCATTCTATTTTCCCAACTCAAAATTTTGGGACCCCCAATTTTCCACATCTCAAAAGTATAAAACAAAAAGAGTAGAAACCTCTTACTGAGAATATGATATTGTCAACCCTAATTTTGACATTTTATTCAAAAGCGGCATAATAGATCTTACCACGAGCCTCCAATACCCCTCATTTGGATAGAAGATTTGCAGTCATGTTTTGCTCCCTATAGGTATGTTCAAATTGAATGTGCTAGAAGGAGTTTACAAGATCCCTAATGCACTTCATCCAATTTGATAAAATGGGTCAATTAAACTCACTTTGTTCCTTGACCCAATCTATGATACCCTTGGCATCACCATATACTTGCAGCCTCTCAATCCATGACCACTTTGCAGTAGATAGAACTCCCCACAATGTTATAATCTCAGCTCTATTGTCGGTGTTGATTCCTCCTTCCCACCAGAAGTGATAATAGTATCCTCATTTGTTTATTATGAAAGCTCCACATCGACATCTTCTCTTTTCACATGTCCAGTCAAAGAACCCCACTAAGAAGACCTTCCATATGTCTTTTAGTCTTATCTGCCTATTTTTCTCCCGCCTCTTCACGGTCTAATCTCATTGGAATAAGCCACTATTTTAATAACATCTACATGAATTGAAGCTAATTTCTACTAAAAAATAATAGTGTTTCTACTATATCAGATGATCCAAAAGATGTAAATTGGAAGGGTGCCGTATTTCTTTTGGCTTTTGTACCAATAGAAGGGACAAGATCTCAAGGACTGAAATTGATGGAAAGCTAAAAGTTTATATGTATCAAGAACCTCGTCCCAAATTGCCGTAGCATGTGAGCAAGTAAGGAAGAAATGGTCCACATCTTCAGGCCCCTTTAGGCATAAGTGATAGATGTTTGGACCTACAAATCCCCGACGCTATACGTTCCTTCATGTTAGCACAGGATCATGTAAATCTAGCGAGCTGAAACACTTGAGTTTATTTGGAGAATCCCACTTTCATGTGTCTTGAAACCATCGGCACTGATCGATTTCCTTCTTGGCTATTGGCATTCTTCGGTATACTTCCTTGGGTACCTCCCTCTGTAACCATTATGATCCCCCCTAGGTATACCGCCTATTATCCTTACATCTCTTTATTACCTTCGGTACCTCCTTATGTACCCCATATTCTCCCCCCTAGGTATATTACATGTTGTGTTAAACTATATTTCAAAATATGCAAAAAAGCAGAAACAAGATAAAAAAGATACTACCAAATATTACCACGTCTCTTACACAACGTCACTCCAGAAGCACCGACTATTACTGTTGTCGGAAAAATCCCTACAGAAACCATTGCAAATAGATACATTGGGGCACAAGAAATATTCCATATGTTACAAAAACTACCCCTCTCAGTTTGTAGTCGCACATTTATTTCTTTAAATGTTAATAGAACTTTTTTTTATATGTGTTCCTCATGATTCTGAAAATACCCTTTCAATACCAACATTCTTTCTTGCATACATGAATAGAACTGCTTCATTGGAATGGTTGTCTCTCCTTGACGCTACATGCTCTTGGTCATTTTCTGCTCGCTGAAAACAAAACCAATGGAAACACATATTCCCTCTAATGATTTTGCAGGTCTTGCCATGATACACCGCCATCCCTTCCCCTAATGATCCTTTTTATGCCACTTTTTGTTGGAGTGAACTACTATTGTATTTCCCTTTTCACACACTCCTAAATGATATTGGTTCCACCGATGAGGAAATAATTGCACACTGGGAACAAAAGAAAGGGACACATACACCATGGCATGTTCATCAAGAGATTGAAAACCCACAAACCCCACAACCTGAAGATCAATCTACTCCTGTGGATACCCCTTCCAACCACCTTCTTGGCCCCATGCAAATAAATGAATGGAAACTCATTTCTCACCTCCACCTGGGCTACAACATTGAAATTGATGTCCTTGAAATAATTGGGTATCGTGACTTCGATGCTAATGCCAATTGGTCGCATACTTCTATCCATCTCCACTTGTAAGAACCTGCCATAATTTTTTTTGAATTCAACCAGTCGAATATCCAAAACCAACTTCATCCTTTTTCAAACATCCCCCAAGATCACACCTTATTTCCCACCCAAAAAGCAACTTTTACCATTGTTCTTTCTCACTTCAAAAACCCTTCACCAAAACCCTTGTAGAAATTTTGAATAATTTAACACATATTCAACAGAGATTATCCTGATCATGTACTATTGCGGAAAACATACACAATACATAAGCTCCTCTACGTTGATCATCAATATAGCAGCATCAATAACAATAAAACATCAAAAGCATTCACACATTAACACAGTATGTATCCCGGGGAAAGCATCTCGCTAAAAACCCCAACTATCTGTATATTAATGATTGAGTCATGTAACATTACAAAGTACAATGCTTATCACAAGCAATCCAGTACCAGCTCCACTTGTTACACACAATACAGCTCAGATCTGAATCAATCACTGGCTCAAATCTCTTATGCTGCTTGCCTGCCTCTGCTGCTCAATACCTGCACAAGAACCTGATAATTCCAAGGCAACCACGTATTTACTTGGAAAAATCACGTGAGCACAAGCTACAATGTGGAAAAATACGTGAGCAAACTCATTGGCATACTCAATCCCTTGATTGTGCAAGATCTGATGCACAACTATAGTCACAACTGATAGCAATCTGATTCTCTAACACCTGTCCCCGCTGACTGAACATGCACTGACATGCAACTAAGTTAACTGATGTATTCATTAGTTGTATTATGAGTTAATAACTTGTGAATTAATTAATAACTAATTCACCCAACTCATCTCTAGTCTATTCCCCAGTTAGACTAAATACAACCAGTTTAACAAAGCTAAACTGAACACAACTCCATCAACTGCACCTCCAGTCCACTAAACTCAACTCACTTGAGTTCTAACTGAAGTCCTGCATGCAAATATTAGTCATCCCATAGGTAACCACGTATTTCCTTCTGGGATCTGCATGTACAACATCCGTAGCTCATCCTGAAGTGCTCCAAGAGAATAAGACAAAGTTTATAGTCTAAATATTATTATGAGCTAATAATATTTGACTGTTCTATATTTAGACTGAGCAGTCACTCCGCTGTGGTGTCACCCCGCTGTGGTCTAAAAATAGAAGTCCATCTATTTTTTCCAACTTGATCAATCATCCATAAACAACAACCTGCAATCCATAGACATGATCCATATGTCTAAGAATAGACTTGCGCCAAAAATAGCCTGCGGGCCCACTTAGTGAAGGCGACTCTTTTCACTAAGCTCCATCATCTTGTTGCAATCTCAACATACTCCCCGTACCATTGAGTATATAAAGGGAGACCCTCATAGTTGCAAACCTTTATCCATAGGAAGTCGAGTTTGCCACGCTGTAAACGTGATACACCGAACACATCATTTAGGGAGATTTCTTGCATGTACATCAAGTCCTTGGTAAATTTATTTTCTGAAGTGTTGTTGGGCAGCGGATCCCCCCATAGCATGTTTTTGGGGCTTAAATCCTGAGTGTTGGTCAACATAATGTAAAGACTTTGCGGAATGCGGGCACAGAGCATGAAAGTTTAGATGAGTCATAGGGTTGTCCGCCCTAAATAATGTAATTGAATGTAAATTGTGTCGGCGTACCCATGGTCCGCGGACCATAGGATTGTATAAATAGAGTGAAGCTCTAAGTAAAGTCTTGGTAGTCTTTTGAAAAAATAATAGATAGATGCGAAGGCATGGTTAGAGGATAGAAGTGGATATGAAATTATTGGGTCATAGTAGTAGGTAAAGGCTCTACATCTGAGTGTGTTGAGGCCTAGTAAAGTCTGCAGCTGAGTGTGCGGACCCTTGCAACTAAGTGCACAGGGCAGAGTCGGGTCTGTATTGAACTGAACTTGAAAAGTATCATTAATAAAGCTAATTTGATTCGGTATATTGTGCATTTGTTTTGTAGATCCATATTTTGATGTTCGATGTTAATGGTATTTGTTTATCTGTATGCGTGCACTTGTATGTATGGTTATGTATGAAAATTTCAAAGTAATTAACGAACAAAACCTAACTAAGGAAGCCTTGGGTAATTATTACTGGTCACATTACGGCTGGATCTGCGTGAAGGAAATCCCACAGGACGGAAGGATCTTGCTGGTGCGCGTAATCTAGTAAGCATGAAGGTTGAATCACGTACCTATCACCCATATCAAACATTCCTAGGGTGCGGAAACCTAGTTCCAACACCCTCCCATACTACTTCAGGTGAGACCTCAGTCCGCACTCCATAGACTATTGTCAAAAGGGCTAGTAGTACCGGGATTTTCTTGGCTTAAATTTCTATTGAACCTGGATTAGGACCCATGTAGCCAACAAATGGTTCTATTGCTGGGACCGGGAAATGCCTAAGGGATGTCTAATGTCGTGCCATTGGAACCCAACAAAGAAGGAAATTGAAGAGTGGTTGGACCAGAAGATTCATGAGTTCGCGAGATAGGAAAACATAACTCCATAAGTATATGAGAAAATGTGGCTGGATCGCTATGTGTATACGGAAATCCATGATAACTTCTTTGCATCCTTTCCTTTTGAATTGTGTGAGTGGATCGCGAGATTAGCCGATAGCCAGGGAAGGTGTAAGCTCGACTAACCGATAGTGTGGACTCCGGAATTGGTGCACAGACTAGAGGCATTAGAAGACAAGATCATGCGAGCTATGGACCATTGGCTCGACCGTATAATAGGGGGATTTATCACTGAGTTCGCGGTGGACACGACCATGAGCTATAGCAAGGAAGAGCGACGTTTTCTCAAGGGACCGCGAGGTAAGTATATTAAATCTTTGAATACTGGGTTTAAGGTGCTGTAATGTGAAAAAAAGGGTTATGCAAATATATTAATGTTTGGGACGACGCAGAGCGAAATATCTGCAAAGGTAGAGGGGAATTAGGAAACAGTCCCTTAATTTCACTTTCACGAGAGAGCAAGGAAGAGCCCGCTCGGGTCTCTCCTAGAAGTGCGGTCAGTTTGATAAGGAAGCACATTCCACAGTTACCACCTCGACCCATGCCACCACTCGCTTCACCTCCCTCACCTCCATCTCCACCTATTCCACCTCCACCAACCCTGCAGTTCAACATGGCAAGCGTGATCAAGCTACCCATATTCAAAGGAGTAGGGAATGAGGGTCCGGACCAGTTCTGGTTCGTGGTAAGAACAGTGTAGGAAGCGCAAGGGGTCACGAATGAAAAAATTAGGAAGGCTACATTAGTGAGAATGCTGTAGGATTGTGTATTAAAAAGGGTGTATCAAGCACTCGAATGACCACGCAAACGCAGGGATAACAGAGATCCAGAATGCGTTGAATAGAGAATTTGGCTGACCGAAATTAGAGACATAATCAATCATTGGGTTTAAAGAGATTACGATGCTTCTAGGCGAGACCCCTTGGGATTTGGATCAGCGGTTGAAGAGTACGATCCACAAGGCTAATATGACGCTAACGGATGCATAACACCGTGCATGGTTTGTGGCATCTCTGACACCGCACCAGAGGACGACGCTGTCACAATAAAATATTTCAACCCAGGCCAAAGCGTTGGAAATGGAGATGAGGTTTCATGAGACCTCGATACAAGATCCTCGGTTGGGAGTTCAACAAGTCCATGCGCAGCTACAATCTCTGCTTGGAAATGCAGAGCTTGAAGTAAGATAGGGCACCACGGCCAGAGGTGCACAGGGAAGTATGGTGCGTAAAATGCAAAGGCCAGGTCCATGAGAAGGGCCATTGTCCAGTATTCGCGAACTACTTGGCAGGAGGGGGGCCAATGCCATTGAGACCAGAGGCATAGGCGTGGCCAAGTGCGAAACCTATGTTATGGTGCGCGATCTATCAGATAAGAGGAAAAGACACGATAGATAATTGTCATTTCTTGCAAAAGTATACACAAACTCCCCAACAATTGTTTTTTAATTTCTGCAGGTCAGTAGGCCATGACGAGCGTACTTGTTGTAGTTATGAGTTAATGATGGATCAAACCCCAGCCTATCGAATGCAAACTGAAATGCGAGCTCTTGACCCAGTTGTGGGGATGGCGCGTGCTGGATTTCAGGGGAGAGGTCAAGGATGAGGAGGAATGGGACCAAGAAGGGGCCACAAACAGTTGATTTATTACAATTGCGGAGGACCAAGGCACTATGCCCATGATTGCACCAACCCAACGAGGATATCATGTTTGTACTGTGCTCAGTTTGATCATGTAATGATATATTGTCCTACGTTGATCACACAGATGCGCGAAAAAGGGGTACTCTAGCCTCCTCCAACTCAGAATATCCAAATAATGAGGTTTGAATCGCGCGAAGAAGACCCAAATGTGAACATGGTGCTTATAAGTGGTGTGATCATGGGGGGGATAAGGGGAAGCAGCCTGAGGAAGATACATGGGTTCACAAGGCTCCTACAAAGGAACCTGAGTTTGACTTAGAACACGTAAAGGAGACGTTCATGGAAGCTAAGAAGAGCTTCGCGAAGGCCTCCACTTTGGGTATTAAGGATCAATAAGAGCTAGGGATGGATCCTTCTATGCTTACTACCTTTGTAGATACATGCATGAAATTGCTACGCAACAACAAGGTAGTTAAGGGACTACAGGAGTTGATCACTAGGTGCGCGGGGTCAAGAGAACCATGCGTAGTCCGGAAATTGGGGAGGCATACATTACGCACTGGAAGGGAGATGAAGTTGACAGCACAGATTAGTGAGTACGAAATGGATCAGGTCATCCTAGATCTAGGATCGGATGCGAATGTGTTACTAGAGCAAACATAGGAATGCATGGCAGGCCTGTGTTTCCAGTGGTCTCCTATTCAATTACGAATGGAAAACCAACAGAAGATTTTGCCCATGGGGAGGTTGCAAGGGGTAACAATTGATATCGAAGGCATGAGCACACAGACAGACTTTGAAGTAATAGATATTGTTGATGATAACAATCCCTAGTATCCCACATTTCTAGGAATAGTCTGGGCCACTAATATGAATGGAGTCATCAACCTGAAGAAGCGGAAGATGATATTCGAGAAAAGTCCCTACGTGTAGTAGTCCTGCTAGACCCAACCGAAGGGGCATGCTACACTGAACTTGTACACGACGATGAGCTGGATTGTATTTACAAGATAACTACGTGAGATCAGGATTGGGTGAATTCGACTGTAGATGGAAGAATCTCATGGGAGCGCACATGTTCCTGCACCTCGGATTCAGACGAAGAAGTCGAGCGCTAGCACAATCGATTGAATGAAGTGACAACACTGAATTGCAACATGATGATTAGATCACTGCCTTGCATAAAAACACAGGCCCAAGATCTACCAACATATGATGGAATAACAATGGTGGATGAATTCTTGAGCAAGTTTGAAAGCACAACACTGGAACAACAACAGTTCAATGCGTTGAAGTGGGCGCTGCGCGCAACACCTGCGCGCTAGTGGGGAACGCATCAAGGAAATTTTGAGAATTGGCACAGATGTATAAGGATGATGTGCCTACGATTTGGGAAATTGCAACTACGGATAGAAGACAAATATGATGGATGAGATGACCTGCGCACACACCTCGTGAAATGGACCAAGGCCTATGGGGAAGAACCACATCCTGAATGGGTACATTTACTCTACCATACCCTGGATGTCATACCCATGAATTGGTATACTGAGACAGAACTCTGACTTGGTATGGGCGAATGGGATGTCTTGTGCGAGGGATTTTTGTTAACATTCACATTTTAAGACCGATGGTCGAATACTGTCGACGACGCGCTGCAATTAGTAAAAACCGCCATCTTCAAAATACCACAAGAACCATTGGAAGTACTTCAATAAGCATGGGCAACCCAGTTAAGCAGTTCCCTAGAATGTTATAACGTGCAAGTAGAGGAGGATAATGATGACCCACAAAATATTAATATTCCAGAAACAAAAGGTTGTCACGAAGTTCAGGGACCATCATTTGAGGATCCCAACATCATTGCACCACTAAAAACAAAGCATGTAAACATTGGCATAGAGGCAGAGCTGAAGTAAGCGACGCTTTGGGACTATTGGGACGATGCTACGGTAGATAAGGTCGTTGAGTTACTCTGCGAATATCAAGATTTGTTCCCGACCAAAATCACAGACTTAAAGGGGACCATTGGTGACTTAGGGATGATGAAGATCACTCTGAAATCGGACACGAAGATAGTTAAGCAACGACCTTACCATTTGAATCCAAAGTATAAAGAAAAGGTCTGCGATGAATTAGACAAAATGCTTGCAGCTAGAATTATTGAACCAATGGAAGAATCTAACTGGGTGAGTCCTGTTAGTTTCAGTCTTTACAGCCTTCCTCCATGGATCAAACATGCTCTTACAAAATGATTTTAAGGTGTCAAGGTCAAATTTTGTCATTTCAGTGAGTCTTCAAGCAAAATTTGGTCACTAGGCATTAGGTCTAGGGTTTGCTTTTACTCTTGTCAAAGTTGTCCAAATGTCGGTCCATGTCACCATTCAGCTGAGTGTACCATCATTCAGAGGGTTTTCATCATCATGTGAGGTTCCAATGGGTCATTTTCACCTTGTTCATGCTTCAGTTGTGCCTAGGTAAGGTTCATTTCCCTCTCCTAGGGTTTTGAAGGTAATTTCTCTTGGATGGTCAAATCATCGACAAAACTTGTATCCTGATGTTCATACACCTTCCCCTATCCTTAATGTAACTTATTAAACACTTTCCATCATTGAGATCCCCCAAATTCCTCATTTTCGCACAAACCCTAGTTTCTTGCTACAACTTGGCAATTTTCTAGGCTAGGCCTGTGTTTTGCCTTTTTGGACCCCTTTCCCTCACTCAATATTTGAAATTCCACTTTTCCCTATTTCCTAAAATCCCTCCCTACTTCTCAAAATTTCCTCAATAATTTAGAAGCCCCCTATCCCCTTCATTTCGCTTCATTTCGACAAATCCCCTGTTCCACACATCGGGATAGGTTTTACTCCAATGATGTTTCTGAGCAAGAAAAGATGAATTTTGGAAAACTGAGAGAGGGTTTTGTCCAAAATAGGCCAAGGAAGAAAAAACACCTTCCTGTTTTACACAGGTGATATGGTTTTAGAGAAATGTCAAAAATAAAGTTGCCTCAGGAGAATTGATGCACCTCTGGAGTGACCTTGGGAAAATCACTCTTTCTCATAGCTTGGTTGGCCTAATGACTTGCTTGATGTATCAAATGATAACTAGACATAGAGATATTTCCAATGGGCTATCATGAGCTCAATTTGGAGTTGAGTAAGACCTTCAAAGGTTGACTGCAACAACACTCTACCTTTAGGCAGTCTCATTTTGCACATTTTGACCAGTCTTGGGAGATTTGATTTTGGACAGGTCAAATGAACTCCAAATTGCAAAATTCTAGTTGGGTTGGAAAGTAGACTAAATAGCCTTTCCACCAAGCTATCCTTTGCCCAATTTGGACACCAGGAAGGCTTCCAAAAGGCTCCTGAAAAAGGGTGCTACACATAGAGATGGCGCAACACATTGTGCTGCCCTTCACTGTGCAAAAAATACACTTGCGCGGCACATTGGGCTAAAAAGCCTGACATCCATTCAAATATTCCTCCAAAGAAGCTCCAAAATTGCAAATTATTCATTCCACAAGTAATTTAACACCTCCATATTGCCAATGTATGAGTTTCCATTAGTGTTTATGGTGTTTCAATAGGTTAAAAACAAAACCCTAGTTCCTTGCAAAGTTGTATTGAGAAAATTGCCTAGGCTTTGCAAAATTGTAGTTTTGCTATTGTATCCCCATTTTCATTTTTCTCTCACTACACTTCACTCATATTACTTTCCCTCTCCCCTTTCATTCACACTCACCTATCCCCTTATCCCTAAAACTAAAAACCCTAATACCTAATCCCACTATTCCCAAACCCTAATTGCTATCCCAAAGCCTAAAAACTATTCCCTAAACCCTTTCATTCCCAAAAATCCTACAACTAGCATCAAATCCTCCCATCATTAGTCCCACTCATCCATGGAGCTCAAAAACATGCAAGCAACCGGCAAGCTGCTAAGAGAAGGATAACCAAGTTAACAACACTTGAAAGGGAAATTCAAGTTGAGCATGAATCTTGGCTTTTGAGGACAAAATTGCACTTGAAGAAGATGCTGGAGAAGGCTAACAGGGAGAAAAAAATGTTGAGGCATATGGCCTACCATTACATGGCGAGGAATAAAAGTTGCAAGGCAAGAATCAGGAGCTTGAAGGCGAAATTGAAGAGGGCATCGAGGAGGCGAAAGGAGCAAGATAAACTTAAGATATTGGCTGAGGATTCCTTGGCCCAACACAACACTTGATGGAGAATACTCAGCCCAAATTTCAAAAAATTTGGGGCATTTTTTGCATTTTTGAAAATTTTGACACTAAAACATAGAAATTTCTGCTCTATGCACCGCGCCACGTGGCGCTCGCTTTTGCTAGGAGCCTCTAAATCACAAAAATTCAGCATTTTTGGATTTGGCATGAAAAATTATGCTTGCCTACCTATGGCCAAGAAATTTGGGTAGGTTTTGAGCCCTCAAAAAGGTCACAAACACTCAAAAATGACCTTACTGCCCCTATTTTGACACACAGGAAGCAGTGTTGGGAGAACTAAATTTTGGAGCGTCAAATGGAGGCCAAATTGAAAAATTCCACTTGGGTTGGAAAGTCGATAGGTAGAACTTTCCATCAAGCATACTTGGAGTTAATGTGGACATCAGGAAGGCCTCCAAACGTGGGTCCAAACAGGCACTATGCATAGAGAATCAGGGGCGGCGCATGCAGGAAATTTTGCCAGTTTGACCAAGTTTTGCTCTGTTTTTCACCCAGCTTTGCCTAGTTTGACTTTTTCACTTTCCTAATGGAAAATGTATGATGTAATTGGATGAAAATTGATGGATCATGCTGTAAATATGTTAGATTTTTAATTGTAGAGGTAGATTCACCAGTTTAGAGGTTGTTTGAAACTGAATGAATTAGTTTCCTTGTTTCTAGAGGCATGCTGTTATGTTGCCTAGTTTCTAGTTCTCAGTTTAGGATCAGTTGGATCAGTTCCTAAACATGTGAGCTCGACCCCTAGAGGCAAGGATGAGCTATGTTTATCTATATTATGTTGTTTTTCAGTCATTAACATGGTTGGACTCTTGAGAAAGCCTTGAGCTTCATTGTACACTCATATCAACATTTTGGTTAAGGAATTGAGACTAGGGTTTGCAGTACTCTTTGGGATCCCTGTGGCATTTGTTTGGTATAGTGCTTCCTTATGTCTTTGTGAATTTATTCATGTGTTATGTATATCATTTCTTTCTTATCTCTTCTCAGCTAAATCAAACAAGAGTGTAAGTAGAATACATTAAAATTGCAGTGCTCTACTTGAAGTTTGCTTTAGTTTATGATGTTTTCAACTGTTTGGAGAGGATCCATGGCTTCTCTTGCCCTCTTCAACTCCTCCTCTATCTGATCCATCAATTTGATTTGATTTAGAGTGCCAAATTCAGTTGCCTACCTTGCCCCATCGAGATCCCTACAAGACTGAGCCTCATTCTCTGCACCCAAAATCTTCCTTTCCCTTAGAGCCCACAAAATCATCATTTTATTCAATCAAACTCTTGTGTGCCTATACCTAGCCTAAGATCAGTAGCTATATTAGTTGATCTCAAGCCTTTAGTGATCATAATTCGTTGAGATTGACTCGAAGAGAGCCCTCTCCTGTCCTGGTAGGGCTAGCTACCAGGCTGAGCGTGGTTTGATGTTGACCCTGGATCCTACCTTTTTAGCCTGAGGTAAATCTAGGCCCTAACAAGTCCTATGGTAGTACAGGATAAAAAACAGAAGGGTGAAATTAGAATATGCATGGACTTCAAGAAGCTTAACGAAGCCTGTGTTCACAATCCATTCTCGACATTGTTCATAGATGAAGTATTGGAGAATGTTGGCAGTCAGGAAGCTTACTCATTCATGAATGGCTTCTCAGGGTACCATCAGATTAAGTTTACACAGGAAGATAGGAGTAAGACAACCTTGGCAACCAAATGGGGCTGTTTTCAATACGTTGTTATGCCCTTTGCATTGAAGAATGCACTAGCGATGTTTTTGCGCATAGTGGTGGCCATGTTCAAAGAATATATCCACAAGTTCTTGGAGGTCTATCTAGACGATTGGATTGTATTTGGGTTAGTTAAACACCATATAATGAGCTTACATTTGATGTTGGATAGTTGCCGCCGACACCATATTGCGCTGAACCTTAAAAAGTGCACCTTCCTCGTTCCCTTTGGAAACCTGCTAGGCCATGTGGTCTACAAACAAGGCCTGATGGTGGACCCTGCGAAGATTACTGTTATTCTGAATCTGGAAGCATCATGAAGTGTCAAACAACTACGCTCTACTTTGCGTCACACTGGTTACTATAGAAATTTTATCAAGGGATATGCCCAATAACAACGCCAATGGAAAAACTATTGAAAAAGGATGCTACATATTGTTGGAATGATGATTGTATGAAAAGTTTGGATGTTCTAAAGGAGAAACTGGAATCCGCTCCCATCCTAGTCTTCCCAAAATGGGACGTAGAATTTCATGTACATGTTGATGCATTGTGTATTGCACTAGGAGCTGTTACATAGGAAGGCACGGAAGGCGTGGATCACCCTGTTGTAGCTTATATTGTGTTTAATGTTATTATTCATTTTTATCACAATGTGTGGTCTAAAAATCATTGCAGGGGTTCAAGCTTAATGAGGCTCTTATCCACAAAGTGTAAAATAAATGAAGCATTTTATTTATTATATATTAGAATCAAAAGGAACAATTGTAAAAAAATCAACCCTGTGATCAAGGTCAAACCGAATATAAAAATTATATGGAGCGGGTCTCGTTATATATATATATATATAATATAATAAATAATTATATATATATATATATATAATATATAATGTGATTCGAACAATAAAAAAGAAATAAAATATCGGATTCGCAAAGGTAACAATGTTCAATTTAAAGGATGGACCCGAAAGGTAATAAATCGTAAGTTAAAAGTCCTGTCGGGTCACCGCACATAGAGCTATAGTGCTGGGTTCCGCCGATGGCAATTGCTAATGGCGGTATATATAATATATATAATATAGATAATATATATAAATATATATATATATTATGATATAATATATATAATATATATATTATATCTATATATTGTTGTAAAGTTCCGTTGGGTCCATGATCATCGCATAACACTTTATATATGTGAATATGGGTATGCCGATTGCGATTTGCGATTGCGGGCCGGACCCAAAATACTATAAGTTGCATTTTATAAGCTCGACGGGTTTGCGATACCGCATAATGCTTTATGCATATGCGTTGGGTTCCACTGATTGCGATATGTGATGGTCGGACCCAAAAACATATTTATCGTGTTTTATAAAGTTCGACAGGTCCGTAAAGTGCCTTATGTATATGTGATGGCTCATTCTGCTAATTGTGATTTGCAGTTGGGTTTCCAGACCCGATAGTTTGCATTTTATGTTTTATAATTACGACGCGTCCATCATATGGCAAAATGTTAAGGGCTAGGTCGATATAACAATTAAAGCATCTATTGCGATTGCGATAAAGGTATGCCTCGATAGTTGTGCAAAGCCCGCGTTAAAAGTAGAAAAGGCATGTTCATGGTGTATTTCTATTATAAAGAAGATATAATAGAAATAGCGCAAATATTAAGGGTTTATGCGTAAGTCCAACACTATGTTGATATAACCATGGAAAGCACCGATTGTGATATGTGATGGGATTCTGTATCCGTTGGAGTTATTAAACTGGATCAATTCTTTTTCAGTTCCGCTTTTGTGTGCTTTGCGTTATTTTTGCTGTGTAAAAGGAAAAATCAGCGTTAAAGCAGAATTTGAAGAGGAAGGCAATTGGGCATGTTTTCTTTGTATTTTGGCCAATCAAAATTAGATACATGTGTAAGTCTAGATTTATGCACAAGTCAAAGTCAAACACTATTTATTATGATTAAAGCAGTTTAATTATTATTAAGGCATATACAAAGGAACTCGGCGGCAGATCAACAGAGTTGAAAGGCCAGCGGTCATTGTCATGTTTAGTTATTTCTCATTATTTGATGTTCTTGGAGGTGTATTTTACCCTCTGTAAAATATTTTTTAATAATTCCTACTTCAGATAGTTAGATAGACAGTTTTAGTAGTTTGACAGTTTTAGAGGTCAGCAACTATTTCACAATGTATAATAAGAGGAAAATTTATAGAGAAGGGTTGGTGGTTGGAATTTTGGAGAACTCAGAGACTAGGCTGCTGTATTCCTGATATATTTGTTGATTAATGAAAGAATCTGAAGTTTCCATGAGTTGCTGGGTATAATTTTGTAACCCTCTCTGTTATGTGTCATGTTATGTTTTCTTCTTTCAAGTATGGTAATGAAGTTGCATGTTTTTATTTGCTTATGTAGATAAAGTTAAAATTCCTTAAAAGAGCGCTCCTATACTTGAAGTTTTCACCTTCCTTTCTAAGTTATAGATAATAATTTATGTGAAAGATCAACATATTATATTTAACTTCTCCAAGAGTCACAGATAGTAATTTCTGTGTTGAGCAACATATTGTTTATGATTCATTTATCATTTTCATAATTCTTCTAATTATTTTCTGTGAAAGACTAGCATATTATCTTTAACTTCCACTTCAAGCATTCTTTATAATTATGGCATGTTCGTCATATCACAAAATGTTAAGGGTTGGGACGCTATAACAATGAAAGCGCTGATTGCAATAATGATAAAGGCATGCCTCGATAGTTGTGCAAAGCCCACGTTAAAAGTGGAAAAGACATGTTCATGGTGTATTTCTATTATAAAAAAGATATAATAGAAATAGCGCAAACATTAAGGATTTATGCATAAGTCCAACATTAAGTTGATATAACCATGGAAGGCGCCAATTGCGATATGCAATGGGATTTCGGATCTGATGGAGTTATTAAACTGGATCAATTCTTTTTCAGTTCCGCTTTTGTGTGCTTTGCGTTATTTTTGCTGTGTAAAAGGAAAAATCAACATTAAAGCCGAATTTGAAGTGGAAGGAAATTGAGTATGTTTTATTTGTATTTTGACCAATCAAAATGCCAGATACATGCATAAGTCTAGATTTATGCACAAGTCAAAGTCAAACACTATTTATTATTATTAAATCGATTTAATTATTATTAAGGCATATACAAAGGAACTCGAAAACAGATCAATAGAGCCGAAAGGCCAGTAGTCATTGTCATGTTCAGTTATTTCTAGTTATTTGATGTTCTTGGAGGTGTCTTTTACACTCTGTAAAATATTTTGTAATAATTCTTACTTCAGATAGTTGGAGAAATAGTTTTAGTAGTTTGACAGTTTCAGAGATCAAACACTGTTTCACAATGTATAAGAAGAGGAAAATTTACAGAGAAGGGTTGGTGGTTGGAATTTTGGAGAACCCGGAGACTAGGCTACTGTATTCCTTATATAATTGTTTTATAATGAAAGAATTAGAAGTTTCCATGAGTTTTTGGGTATAATTTTGTAACCCTGTCTGTTATGTGTTATGTTATGTTTTCTTCTTTCAAGTATAGTAATGAAGCTGCAGGTCTTTCTTTTCTTATGTAGATAAAGTTAAAATTCCTTAAAAGAGCGCTCCTATACATAAAGTTTTCACCTTCCTTTCTAAGTTATAGGTAACAGTTTCTGTGAAAGATCAACATATTATCTTTACTTCTCCAAGAGTCACAGATAGTAGTTTCTGTGTTGAGCAGCATATTGTCTATGATTCAATTCTGATTTTCATAATTCTTCTAAGTTACAGATAGTAGTTTCTGTGAAATACCGACATATTATCTTTAACTTCCCCTTCAAACATTCTTCATTCATCATTTGTATCTAGCAACAAATGGCATTCTGAGATGTTCTGGTGATACATATATTAAGAGTAAAAAACCAAGTCTTTAGGTCCTTCATTTGAGAACACAACATATATCTAAGTGATAAACAAGTGACAGTAAATAATATTTATTAATGTCTTAAGCACAATTTCTCTACAACCAAGAAATTGGTTTCTTAAGGTACAAAACATCCGATTGCGTTTGCGAGTCAGCGACTGTCTAAAGTCAAAAAGAACTACTCCACTACTGAGTGCGAAGTGCTGGTAATGGTATACGCGCTCCAGAAATACTGACACTATTTACTTGGTGGGCACTTTAAGATGTATACCGATCATTCCACGTTGAAATACCTAGTGAACAAGCCTGTGTTGGGGGGGCGCATATGCAAATGGCTGTTACTATTCCAAGAATATGAATTTGAGGTCATCTTAAAGTCGAGATGCCTAAATGAAAGACCAGATCACTTATCACGAATTTAGAGAGGCGAGGAGCCAACAAATTTGGAGGAGGGACTACCGGATGCACAACTCTTTGCAGTGCGCGCCACGGATGACCACTTCGAAGATATAATTCATTTTTTAACCACAAGGAATGCGCCGAAGGAATATTCAGTCCAACAGAAGAAGGAAATGGTGGTGCGTGTTACAGACTTTGCTGCCATTGTGGGGCACCTCTACAAAATGCGAAACGATTGATATTGCAGAGATATGTACCTGAAGTTGAATGAGGACAGATCCTCATGGAAGCGCATTGAGTGGATGCAGGAGGAAACTATGTAGAATGCGCGACTGCACAGAAGATTCTTCATGTTGGGCTATGGTGGCCGACCCTGCATTAGGATTCGAAAGCACACTGTTGGGCCTGCGACATATGTCAATGGACTGGAAAACCATCATGAAGGGATGAGATGCCACTCAATCCACAAAGGACGCTGCAGCCATTTGAAAAATTGGAAATCGACTTTGTGGGACTGATCAAACCTCAAGGAAAGGCGGGTGTGCACTATATCATCACTGCAACAGAGTACCTGACTCGATGGGCGGAAGCACAACCAGTTAAGGACTGCATGGCCGCTACAACAACAAAATGTTTGTTCAACAACATCTTGACATGGTTTGGTTGCCCGAAAGTCTTAATGAGTGACCATAGAACGTATTTCCTGAACGAAACCATCAACGCGCTCACCGAGGAGTTCTAGGTGTATCATCAATAGATTACACCATACCATTTGCAAGCTAATGGGATGATAGAAGCGTTCATCAAAATACTAGAGATTGCGCTGACCAAAGTATGTAACTCACAGCAAAATGACTGGGAACTGTGCATACCTATCATATTATGGACATACATAACCATGTGCAAAAAATTGACGAGTTAGACACCCTTCAGGTTAGTCTGTGGCACGAAAGCAGTCATGATGATGGAATACATCATACCCAGTTTGAGAATAGCAGCACTTACAGGCATGTCGGACCGCGAAGCCTTGGATGAGAGGCTCGTGCAATTGGAATAACTCAAGGAAGAATGGTTTCTGGCGGGATTCCATCAGCAGGTATACAAAAAACGTGAGAAAGCTTGATACAACTGCCATATCAAGTTGCACACATTCAAGGTAAATGATTTAGTGTTGTTGTATGATAGCAAGTTTGGAAAATTTCCTGGAAAATTCATAATGCATTGGTTGGGACCATATGTGGTAAAAGAGGTCATAGACGGAGGCACAATTTAGCTAGTCAAACTTAATGGAGAACCCTTCCCAAGAAAAGTAAATGGCAGTTGCCTGAAGCCCTACACGGGTGGACCGACTATTTGACTAACCGACCAAAGCACGGTCTTCATGACCCAAGAATCCAGTAAAATGTGTGGGACTATAAACATAGGAACTAGAAGCAGACATCAAAGTACAGAATCAAGTCAGACGCAGATGATTCAGAAGCAGAAATGGAGCAGATCTAGCCAACGATAGAATGGTGTGCTGCAGACCTTCGTTTCGCACAGGCATAGTTGGATGGACTTCGTGCAAAGATTGTCACACAAAAAGAGTGACTCGGGACGTGTCATGATGATTGTGTTGGGGGCATGTTGGGCAACAGATCCCCCCATAGCATGTTTTTGGGGCTTAAAGCCGAAGTGTTGGTCAACGTAATGTAAAGACTCCGCATAATGTGAGCGTGGAACACGAAAGTTTAGATGAGTCATAGGGTTTTCCACCCTAGAATAATGTAATTGAATGTAAATTGTGTCGGCCTACCCATGGTCCCCGGACTGTGGGATAGTATAAATAGAGCAAGGATCTAGGTAGAGTTTTGGTAGTCTTTTGAAAAAATAATAGATATATGCGAAGGCATGGTTAGAGGATAGAAGTGGATCTGAAGGTATTGGGTCATAGAAGTAGGTAAAGGCTCTGCAGTTGAGTGGGCAGAGGCCTAGTAGAGTCCGCACCTGAGTGCGCTGACCCCTGCAGCTGAGTACGCAGGGCAGAGTCGGGTCTATATTGAACTGAACTTGAAAAGGATCATTAATAAAGCTAAGTTGATTCGGCATATTGTGCATCTGTTTTGTATATCCATATTTTGATGTTCAACATTAATGGTATATGTTTATCTGTATGTGTGCACTTGTATGTATGCTTATGTATGAAAAATTTCTAAGTAATTAATGAACATAGCCTAACTAAGGAAGCCTTGGGTAATTAATATTGGTCGCACTTCGGTGGATTTGTGCGAAGGCAGTCCCTTAGGACACAAGGAACCTGCTGGTGCATGTAATCTAGTAAGCGCTGTTGTACTTTAAGAAACCAATTTCTTGGCTATAGGGAAATTGTGCTTAAGACATTAATAAATATTATTTACTGTCACATATTATTTGTTGTGTTCTCAAGTGAAGGACTTGGAAGACTTGATCTTTAACCCTTAATACATGTATGACCAGAACATCTCAAAGTGCCATTTGTTGCTAGATATAAATGATGAGTGAAGAAAGATTGAAGGAGAAGTTAAAGATAATATGTTGGTTTTTCACAAAAACTACTATCTGTAACTTAGAAGAATTATGAAAATGAGAACTGAATCATAGACAATATGATGCTTAACACAGAAACTTCTATCTGTGACTCTGGGAAAAGTTAAAGATAATATGCTGGCCTTTCACAGAAACTATCATCTGTAACTTAGAAAGGAAGGTGAAGACTTCAAGTATAGGAGCGCTCTTTTAAGGAATTTTAACTCTATCTACATAAGCAAATAAAGACCTGCAACTTCATTACTATTCTTGAAAGAAGAAAACATAACATGACACATGACAAAGAAGGTTACAAAATTATACCCAACAACTCATGGAAACTTCTGATTCTTTCAACAATCAATGATGATATCAGGAATACAGTGGCCTAGCCTCCAGGTTCTCCAAAATTCCAACAACCAACCCTTTACAATTTCCCTTTCGGGCTTTTATCTCTTCTATTAAATCAGTTTTGGAACTGATTTCTTGGAACAACTAATAAACTACTTTATAGCAGTTATAAAACTATTTTCTCTTTGGAATTATTCAACTTTATTATATATACAATATTAAGACTTAGAAAATATATAAAATGCGCCAAAAGCTTGAAAGAGGTCCATATATATATGTCGGGAATGATCTGATTGGCGAGAACACCAAATAACCAACCAATCACCTTTTCTTTATATTCATTTCAAACATTGATTCTTCCCTTTACACAACGAAATCGACACAAAGCGGAATTCAAAAGAATTAACTCTATTTCATAACCCATCGGATCCGCCCATCCAATGTTCCATTGACTTCTCATCGCAAATTGCAATCAGCCCATTTTATTGTTATATCAACCCAACCCTTAATAAATTGTGGCATGACGGATGTGACGAAGTTATAAAACGTAATATATATCATATCGGGTCCGAAACCCATCACAATCACACTCGGTGCTTTTAATTGGGGTATTAACCCAAAAACTTAACAAACTGCGATTAGCGGACTAGCCAGAAATATAAAACATGGTATATATAATATTGGATCCGGATCACCATTGAAAATCACAATCGGCATAAGTCAAAAACGTTATGCGATGATCGTGGACCCGACGGGAGAATCGAACATAATATATGTTATATTGGGTCTGGCCATCGCATATCGCAATCGACGGAACCCATATACCTAAACCTTAACGATTCGCGACACGACGAACCCACCAGAATTATAAACGCGTTATAGATATGTTTTCGGGTTCTGCCAGGAGTAATATCATATAAGTTCTGCTGTGATTTGCGATTGTGACTTGATCGCATCGCAACCAAAGCACTGCCCTTATCACTTGTTCCTCTTTATTGTTTCCAATACGTAATGTGCTTTGCGATATATATATATATATATATCTTAAATATATTATATATAATATATATATTATATATATAATATATATAGATATATATATATATTCAAATGTGTTTTCATATACTTTCGATATGTAATTACCACAAGCAAAATACTTTTACTTTTAGACTTTGCGGGGAAGAGAATATAAAGGGCTTCATTGAGATTGAACCCCCTTTAATGATTTTAGGCCACACATTGTGATAAAAATGAATAATAAGCTTAAACACAATATAAGCTACAACATCTGGCTCCAACTGGGGATAGTGCTTTTGCCATAGAAGCACTAAGAACCGTAGATTAGTGCCTTAGCCATTGGGCATGGAGTCATATATTGCTTCACCAAACTTAACTGTGTGAAAATTTTGTATAGTGAACCCACGTTGATATATGCAGTGATAAAATGCTTTCACTTTGATAGAAAAGTATTGAGAATCATAGATCAGTAGCCTTAGTTGGGTATGGAGTCCAAGAGTGTGAAAATCCTGAAATTTGACAACTGGAACCTAACAATCTTGAAGTCTGAAGCTTCTGCAAACCAATTTCCAGCTAGGAAAGTCACCCTTATTCATCAACTAATGATTAAACTGAAGAACTACAATTGGAAAACCAAATGCTC
Organism: Pinus taeda; assembly: GCA_000404065.3. Taxonomy (NCBI): domain Eukaryota; kingdom Viridiplantae; phylum Streptophyta; class Pinopsida; order Pinales; family Pinaceae; genus Pinus; species Pinus taeda. Next base: position 55,265 of record APFE031495704.1, read on the forward strand.
AACACCTGAGCTTATTTATGTACAAGTTCCTACATATGTACATGATCGATCTCCATCAGGTGAAGTCAATCTTCCAATGGTACCAAGTTAACATTTGAGTGCTTAATCTAGAACCATTCTGCCACTGAATTTGGAAAATGCAATTCATCCTGAACAAAAAATAAACTATGCATAAAGGCAGATCACAACGAAAATTAAGAATATATCCACAAGGTAGGATGTGTAGACTGCTGATAAATTCCTCCATGTAATCTTCCACAGGATCTTCAAAAGTATAAGGAAAAATATAGTCCTGATGAGCTCCAAAAAAGAAATTCTCTATGTATGAAGGTTTTTGCTCGATTAAACCTTCTGTTGGGATAATATGTTCAGCAGAATAATGAACACTATCTTTAATCAAATGATCTATGTCACTTTCACGTCTCTATTTTTCATCTTTTCACTGAAAATAATTTGTAATTCTAACCTCAGGAAGAAAAATATTTTTTTTCACATTATTATACGACATATGATCAACTTCAAATAGATTGTTTACCTCTTATCCATGAGAATCATTATGTTCTTCAATGCATTGATATACAATCTCTTTATCAACTTCCTTTTCACATAATATAGCCTCTTTTGCTATGATAGATGGCTTAATATGTTGTTGTCCAACATATTCAGATTGCTAGTTTCTTCCTATATGTTCAACACCCAACTGATGAACTTGAAGAGCTTTGTCCTGTTCTCTATTTAAACCATCTTCGTTATAAATAGGAGGATCATCAAACTTATCAAAATAAGATCTATGGGGATTTATTTACAACTTAATTGTTTCTTCCTCTTCTCGACTTTTGAGCAGAAATCCTTGATGCATGTTTGAACTTTCCTCTATCTGAGTACTCTCTTGATTTGCTTGGAACTGGCTCAACCAATTCTTTTCCTGGGAGATTATTGGAGAGAAATGTTTTATAAACTTATCCACATCATTTTGAGAAAATGATGCTCGATTTTCTTGGAACATAGTCAACCAATTATCTGCTTGGGAGTATATTGAAGAGAAATACTTTATAAACTTCTCTGCATCATTTTGAGAAAATGATAGTTCCTCGCTTTCAAATACTTTCTCATAGGAGAATCGAACATAATATATGTTATATTGGGTCTGGCCATCGCATATCGCAATCGACGGAACCCATATACCTAAACCTTAACGATTCGCGACACGACGAACCCACCAGAATTATAAACACGTTATAGATATGTTTTCGGGTTCTGCCAGGAGTAATATCATATAAGTTCTGCTGTGATTTGCGATTGTGACTTGATCGCATCGCAACCAAAGCACTGCCCTTATCACTTGTTCCTCTTTATTGTTTCCAATACGTAATGTGCTTTGCGATATATATGTAATATTTCATAATATATATATTTACTATTACTATATATAATATATATTATATATGACTATAGGTATATAGTATATAGTATATAAGATATATATATAATATATTCAAATGTGTTTTCATATACTTTCGATATGTAATTACCACAAGCAAAATACTTTTACTTTTAGACTTTGCGGGGAAGAGAATATAAAGGGCTTCATTGAGATTGAACCCCCTTTAATGATTTTAGGCCACACATTGTGATAAAAATGAATAATAAGCTTAAACACAATATAAGCTACAACATCTGGCTCCAACTGGGGATAGTGCTTTTGCCATAGAAGCACTAAGAACCGTAGATTAGTGCCTTAGCCATTGGGCATGGAGTCATATATTGCTTCACCAAACTTAACTGTGTGAAAATTTTGTATAGTGAACCCACGTTGATATATGCAGTGATAAAATGCTTTCACTTTGATAGAAAAGTATTGAGAATCATAGATCAGTAGCCTTAGTTGGGTATGGAGTCCAAGAGTGTGAAAATCCTGAAATTTGACAACTGGAACCTAACAATCTTGAAGTCTGAAGCTTCTGCAAACCAATTTCCAGCTAGGAAAGTCACCCTTATTCATCAACTAATGATTAAACTGAAGAACTACAATTGGAAAACCAAATGCTCAACACCTGAGCTTATTTATGTACAAGTTCCTACATATGTACATGATCGATCTCCATCAGGTGAAGTCAATCTTCCAATGGTACCAAGTTAACATTTGAGTGCTTAATCTAGAACCATTCTGCCACTGAATTTGGAAAATGCAATTCATCCTGAACAAAAAATAAACTATGCATAAAGGCAGATCACAACGAAAATTAAGAATATATCCACAAGGTAGGATGTGTAGACTGCTGATAAATTCCTCCATGTAATCTTCCACAGGATCTTCAAAAGTATAAGGAAAAATATAGTCCTGATGAGCTCCAAAAAAGAAATTCTCTATGTATGAAGGTTTTTGCTCGATTAAACCTTCTGTTGGGATAATATGTTCAGCAGAATAATGAACACTATCTTTAATCAAATGATCTATGTCACTTTCACGTCTCTATTTTTCATCTTTTCACTGAAAATAATTTGTAATTCTAACCTCAGGAAGAAAAATATTTTTTTTCACATTATTATACGACATATGATCAACTTCAAATAGATTGTTTACCTCTTATCCATGAGAATCATTATGTTCTTCAATGCATTGATATACAATCTCTTTATCAACTTCCTTTTCACATAATATAGCCTCTTTTGCTATGATAGATGGCTTAATATGTTGTTGTCCAACATATTCAGATTGCTAGTTTCTTCCTATATGTTCAACACCCAACTGATGAACTTGAAGAGCTTTGTCCTGTTCTCTATTTAAACCATCTTCGTTATAAATAGGAGGATCATCAAACTTATCAA